>JAEIJG010000163.1:0-46347 GCA_037289395.1 Beauveria scarabaeidicola | reverse complement strand
GTTCCTAGATTAGATATATTATTATAATAAGTAATAAAGAGATAATAGACTAAGATAAATCTACCTAAATTAAAGTTAATATTATAATATAGTTATTAATTAAGTTAAAGAGAGTTATAAAAAGCGCTTTAATATTAGAATTATATATTATAGTATAAGAAGTAAATATAGGCTATATAATTAATTTAATATTAGCTTTAATAATAAAAGAACTTAAAATCTTATTAATCCTAATAATTTTACTAATAGATTTATATTCCTTATATAAGTACTTTATTAAGCTTAATATAATAAAAGAGAAATACCTAATAATTAATATTATAATACTCTAGTAAAGCTATAAACGCTATAAAGCTACTAAGATATAATAGATTAATAAAGATAATAACCTAGCTAATATAATAATAAAAATATTACTAAATAAAGCTCTATTTACCCTAATTAAGGAGAATATTCTAAATATTCGCCTTAAGGGATAGGTAAAGAGGGAGAGGGTAAAGTATAAGGGAGAGGGTAGACCCTAATTCGCCTTAACTAGGGGTCCTAACTAGTATAACTAAGGGAGGCTATTACGGCTTCTCTTAATTATATAGTTAAAATCTAGGACTACTAGGGGGGGCGATAGCCTAGGAGAGACTAGTTTATTATAATATTTTAGAGACGCCTTCTCTTAAGAACTCTTCTCTTAAAGAAGCTAGTAATTAATTAGTAGTAGCTATATATTTACTATAATATTTTTAAGACGCCTTCTCTTAATAAGGCTAGCTAGAACTAATTAGTAGTAGTCACCTATCTACTATAATATTCTCTAGACGCCTTCTCTTAGAGCCCTTAACGACTCTAACACTAGGATTATGGCCTTTAATAGGCCTAAGGGGGGGAGGAATCCTCTATTCTTTATATTAAATAGGAAAGACCCCCCTAAAGCGATAGAAGAAGTAGATTTTCCTTTATATAAGCACTAATAGTGGCGGTGGTAGGAGGAGGTTAGCACCAGAAGAATAAGGTGCTAATAATAGTATATTTATTATTTTTTTTTTCTTTTTTATTATGTTTTTAAGTAAATTAGCTAGAATTAAGCTATAAAGAGATTTTGCTAGTGTTACTTAAGGCATTAGCTTAAGCGGCTAATTACATAGATGCCTTAGGCAATAGCCGGTTATACCTTAGAAGAGCTAATTCGCCCCACTTTACCTGCGAGCTATAGAGGCTATAGTAACTTAACTATAGATAGCCTTAATTATACATAAATAGAACCTTTTTATATCACTTGATTAAGACCACTAAAACCAATCCACCCTGTTCTAATAGTTAGGCTTAGGATTTTAACTAAAAGTATATTCTTTAATTAATATATTAACTATAATTTTTATCTATAATTTTTATATTAAAAGATTTAGATTATTAAGGTATATTATTATATTATAAAAAGTTTATATTTATAACTTTATAAGTAAAAAATAGTATATAATTATATTAAGCCTAATCTAGTAATAAAACTAAAAAGTAACTTATTAAATATTTAAAAATATATAAATCTACCCCTAGATAATAGTAGCTTAGAGCTACTTTACTAGGGGTAGTTATAGTAGGCGATTTACTACTAGAAACACGCCTAGATATATCCTAATAACTAAATAATACTATAATAAGCCTAATATAGCTATAGCCTAACTAAGACTAAGATCTAAAAGAGAGATAATTAATAAGCTTCTTTTTTTAATTAAAAAAGAATTTAAAAACTAAGTAAAAGAACTATAGTCTAAATATAAATAAATATAAGCCTAAGATAAAGCTAAGATAACCTTAATAAAAGCTAATATTCTAATTAATTATAAGATAATATAAGTTATTATTAAGAAGATAGTTATATAAATACTTAAAGAAAGCTAAAGTACTAGATAGTCTTAGCTACTAACCTAAATATAGTCTTATATTAAGGTAATAGTAGCCTAGAACTAGGCTAGCCTAAGGGTAAAGCTAGTCTTAGTAAGGTATAAATAGGAACTAGTTATTAATACTAGAGGGTATACTTAGGAGATTAAGAACTAGTCCCCTTAAGAGGTTATTATAGTAGTTAATAAGGTAATTTATATTAATACTATAGTAGTAATATATTATCTCTCCTTAGAAGATATAGTCTTAACCTTTTATTAAGAAGTAAAAGAATATATAAAAAATAAACTATAAGTAAAGGTTATATTTAGCCTAAAAATAACTTTATCTTAATAAGTCTATATTATAGTTATTAAAGTAGTCTTACTTAGTAAGGTTTTATAAGATATAACTAACCTTATAATAATACTTTTTATTTTTAATAAAGTAAATATTATTATTATAAAGATATATTACCTTTAATTTAAGTTTAAGATAAAAGCCTTACTTATTATTAGAACTTATAATATAAAAATAATAAACTATTTATATAAATAAAAAGTCTTTTTTAACTTATAAGTATTTTAATATAAACCCTTTTTAAATATAATCTAGCCTTTATAATACTTCTAATATTATTAGTATAAATATATAAGAAAGTTCTATTAAAATAAAGAATATTATAATTAATATATATACTAGTTTTATCTAAGGATTAAACTATACTTAGCTAAGATAAATAATAAAAAGGAGTAATACCTAAATTATAAAAGTAATTACCTAATATAATCTTAAGACTACCTTATAATAAAGTAATACTAGGGCTAAGCCTAGGAGGTATATTACTTCTAACTAATATAGTTTAAATCTTACCACCTAAGGGAGAAGAGAGCCTTAAGGTCTTTAAGAGTATTATTACCTTTAAAAAGAGCTAGGAGTACTTAATGCCTAAGGGGGCACCTACTAAGCCTCTCCTTAGCTATATTAACTATTTAGAGGCCTTTTCTTATATAAACTAATATACTAAACTTTAACTTTACTAATCTATAAAGAGGATTTATAAGACCTATACTAATATTATTAATTAGAATCTTTTAAAGGGTAATACTAGCCTTTAGGTTAAGTAAGACCTAAACCTTAGACTTCTTATTATTAGTTCTTACCTTATTAACTAAAAATAAAAACCTTCTCCTCTCTTTCTTATTATTACTTATAATCTTAAAACTAAGTTAAAATATAATTATAACTAAACTAGCCTTACTTAGATAAATAAATAAAGATCTTTTTTTAAAATATTTATAAAAATAATAATAATATATAACTAGCTCTTTACTAAGAGGATAGCCTAGATATTATAGTAATTTAAGAAGTATTACTAAGTAGCCCCTTACCTACCTTTATATTAATACTATACTAGTGCTTCTAAGGGGGTAAGTAGATAATAACTTATATTTATAAAAAAATTAATAGATTTACTTAAGAAGAAATAATAAGAAATAATATATATTATATTTAATTCTATAAGAACCCTCTTATCTTTATAAATCTTTATTTAGAGCCTAGTATAGACTTAGGCTAACTTATAGGCGATATACTATTAGCACTAGAAGTCCTAAGAGTTATAATAGTAGATTTTAACCTCTACTACCTATTCTAGAACTTATATAAAAAGAAATCTCTATATACTAATAAGATAATTAAGGCCCTAACCTATACTAAGACTACCCTAATTACCCTACTAAAAATAATAATATAGTATAAATATAACTACTATATAAGTACTTTAAACCTCCTCTAAGCTACTTTATTACTAAGACCCTAATATATATCCTTAGATTAGGACTTATATAGCTTAGACTATATCTTATAACTACTAGAACTTTAAGTACTTTAAGTAAAGGTAACCTTTAGAATAAAAAGATAAGGTAAGATTAATAAGAATATTATATTAGTAAAGGTAGTAGCCTAGCTCTTAGCTATAACTAAGTTATTAATACTTAATTTTTTATAAGTAGAAGTAATATATAGCTAACTTACCTTAGTACTTAAAGATATTATTAAGAAGGCTATCTCTAAGATAAGTCTATCTTAAGACTAATAACTAGCCTAGTAGTTAGAATTAATAAGGGGGGTAATAATAAAGATAAGATAAGCCTAGTAAAGAGCCTTAAGATCTAGAAACTAAGTTAACTAGGATATAGTAAATATAATAAAGAAGACCTAGGCCTAAGCCTTAGCTAAGATATAATAAGTAACCTAGAGAACTTACCTAGACTTATTAGGAGATACCTTAGCCTTATAAAGGTAATACTAGTAAGCTAAGAGGTATATAGTAAGATATATAGTAGATATAATCTTAGTACTAGCTTAACTAGACTAGAGATTATTAGTATAAATAAGAGAAGAAAAAGTAAAGGTCTTTACTAAAAAGTTCTTTTCTTTTTCTATAAAGAGTAACCTTAGTCTAGACCTAGATAAAGAATAACTAATAGCTTACTTACTATAAGATTTTACTAAGCTCCTAATATAAGTTATAAAAGAAGAAGTAAAAGATACCTTATAAAGATACTTAGCTTAGAATATATTAGGTTTAGATAAGGTCTTATATAGCCTATTAAAAGCCCTTAACCCTCTTACTTATTAGATATTAGCTAAATTATTTAATATATCCCTAGAGTCTAAGTATTTCTTAGCCTAGTATTATACTAATATTATAGTTATACTTTAGAAACTAGGAAAATCCCTAGAGAAGCTTTAAACTATAAGAGGCTAGTGCCTAATAACCTTTTTAAATATAATAAGAAAACTATTTAAAAAGATCCTAGTTATATATATTATAACTATAATAGAAATATACTAGCTCCTCTTAGAGAGGTAAATAGATAATAAGAGAAAGAGGTTAATAGAGATAATAATCTTATTAGTAGTAGAGTTAGTCCTAGTAGCTTAGGCCTAAGGTAAAGCTATATTATTCTTATAGTTAGATATTATTAATATATTTAATAATATAAACTATTATTTACTTATCTAAAAGCTTTAATATCTTAGATACTTAGAGTAAGTCTTAAATTTAATATAATCCTTTTTTAATAATAAAATAACTTAGCTTTATATAAATAATAGCTTAATAGAAAAATATCTACTATAAAGAAATATACTTTAGGGCTTATTATTATCTCTAATTCTCTTTATCTTATTTATAAGCTTACTTTATAAAGCCCTTAAAATAGCCCTAGGCCTATAAACTATTAGGTTTATAGATAATATAAATCTTTTATATATAAGAAGGAATTATAATAAGATAAAATATAAGCTTAAGACTACTTAGTTAATCTACTAAGAGTAGTCTTAAAACTACTACCTTAGCTTCTTAATACTAAGATTTAAATTAATATACTTCTAATATAAATATATATTAAACCTAGGCCCTTTTACCTTTAGAGGTAAGATAGTTAAGTTATTTATAAGTATATATTTACTTAGTATAATCTTCTTTATAAGGCTTAGATAAAGAAAGTAAATTAAGGTAATATTAGGTAAGGTAAAATTAGTACTTTAGGCCTTATAAATAATTATAAAGAAATTATAAAGCCCCTAGGTTTAAAAGGTAAAGAATATCTACCTTTAAAATATTTATTTAATTATATTATTTAAAGTTATAATATAGTATTATCTAGGAAGTAAGTTTATAGAGGGCTTAGTAAGGCCCTTCTATAAACTATAAGTAAAATACTTATAAGTTATTAGAAAAGTCTTTAAAGTAACCCTTACTTATTATATTAAGATAAAACTTTAAGTCCTTCTAATAAATATTTATCTATTAATAAAAAAAAATAAGACCTTAAACTAATAAGAGGCTAATAAAGCTATAGCCTAACTCTAATATATAACTACTTAAGTAATCTCTCTTATATTATTATAAAGAAACTATAAAAGGTAAATTATTTTACTAATATAAAGGCTTTATAGTAGTCTACTAAAAATAAGTAAAGGGGTTTTAGAGGGGGACTAATATATACTTAATAAGTAAATAAACTAAAAGTAATAAATAAAATAAAAATAAAAAGAGACTAAAAACTAAAAAAAAGTAAGATACCTTATATTCTTTTTAGTATATAAGCTATTATAACTTAGATATAAGGCTAAAGTAGCCTTAATCTTATACTCTTTATATTATATTAGCTTTATTATAATATAACTTTAAATAAGTAAAATTAGACTAAATACCTTCTTTTATAAACACTATATCCCTAATTATAAGTTAAGAGTATATTAATACTAGAGTAGCTTAGAAGATATTTACTATATATTACTCTAATATAAGCTTATAAGAAGAGATAATATCTCTAGAGTAGTGTTATTATAAGAATAGTATAATATCCTCTATACCTTTAATAATCTAGTTAAAAGTAAAAAGATAGTAAAATAGGTTTATAGGGAAGGGTAGCTAATATATATAAACGTTAGCTTATAATTAAGGCTAAATAGGGGCTAAGAAGGGGAAAGGCTAGGTATAGAGGGACTTAGAACTTAATTAAGAAGAGGGGCCTTATAGGACCTTACTAGAAGCTAATATAAGATTAAAGTAGTTAAAAAGAAATAAGGGTTTTCCTCTAGGGACTCTAGTTTTTCCTTTACTTATAAATAATAATAGGACTAGATAGATATATAGTCTAATTAGTATAAATAAATAATAATAATATTATATCCGGACACTACCTGGCCCGGCACTAAGCTAGCTCTACTATAGTCCTCTAGAAGCCTAGGAAGACCCTAGACGACCTCTAGATAGCAGGAGGATAGCGGCCGATAACCCTCCTTAATATAATAGGTAAGCTATTTAAGAAGATTCTTACTACTTATATTATAACTATAGTAGAGACACACTAACTCCTTCCTAAAGGTTAGATAAGGAACTAAAGATATAGATTAATAGAAATAGTAATTATAATAGTTATTAAACTAGTCTATATAACTTAAGCCTAAGGTAGGGCTATATTACTCCTCTAACTATATATAACTAGAGCCTTTAATAATATTAACTATAAACTATTTATTTAAGAGCTTTATTAGTTAGGCTACTTAAAGAAGATCTTTAATCTTATCTAATCTTTCTTTAATAAGAGAATAAACTAACTTTAGATTAATAATAATATAATAAAAAAAAAGTAATCTAGTATAGAGTCCCTTAAGGCTTACTATTATCTTTAATCCTCTTTATCTTTTTTATAAGCTTATTATATAAAGCCCTTAAGTTAACTTTAAGTCTAGATATAATTAGCTTTATAGATAATATAAACTTATTATATATAAAGAAGAATTATAATAAAACTAAGTTTTAGTTAAAAAATACCTAGGTTATATATAAAGACTAAGTAAGAACTTATTAACTAAGTTTCTTTATATTAAAGTTTAAATTATTATACTTCTAATATAAGTAAGCCTTAGATTTAAGCCCTCTTATACTTAGGGGTAAGATAATAAAGTTATTAATAAATATATATCTTCTTAGAGTAATACTATTAGTAAGGTTAAGATAATAGAAGTAGATTAAGTCTATATTAGAGAAGGTCTAGTTTATACTTTAAGCTTTATAACTAATAATAAGAAAGTTATAAGGCTTAAGGCTTAAGGAAATAAAAGATATTTACCTCTAAGGAATTTATTTAATTATATTATTTAAAGTAATAATATAATATAGCCTTATAGCTAGCCTTATATAAGGCCTAGCTAGGCCCCTCTAAGAGTTATAAGTAAGGTACTTATAGGTAGTTAAAAGAGCCTTTAAGGCTATCTCTACTTATTATATAAAAACTAAACTTAGTATACTATTAATAAATATCTACCTAATAATATAAAAAAGTAAAACCCTTAACTAGTAAAAAGCTAATAAGGCTATAGCCTAGCTTTAGTATACTACTATATAAATATTATCTCTAGTCTTACTCTACTAAAGTAGTAGTAGATAGGTCTTATTACTAATAAAAGACTTATATTAAAACCTACTAAAGATAAGTAAAAGGATACTAAAAGGGGTGTAAAATAAAAATAATTAAGAAGAGGGGCCTTACTAGCCCTTACTAGGAACTAATATATAACTAGAGTTAGATAGAGAAGTAAGGGTTTTCTTCTAGGTAATCTAGTTTTTCTTTTACTTATAAAGATAGTAGGACTAGATAAGTATATATAAGCCTAGTTAGTATAATTTAATAATAATAATATTATATTATAAATTACCTCTTCTTAAAGTTATTTAAGCTTATAATTTAGTAAATAGTATTTTTAATATAACCTAATATTATTTATATATTATTATATTATAATATATAAAATATAAAATTCTTAGGTAATATATTTAACTAGATAATTAAGATTTTTCCCTAAGAAAGATAAATAATTATTAATATAATCTTCTTTATATTAAGCTAAAGAATTTATTTTTAGTAGAATTAACGCGTGTTAAAGTTAACGCGTTAAAAAAAGGTAGCCGCGGGTGTATGGTAGCCGCCACTATATATAGCACCCACCTGAGAGGGTGGGTGTGTGGCACGTGTAATATTTTCACATTATATCTGGCTAGTATTACTTTAAATGTTCTTTATTTTTATTAAGACTGCCCCTCGAATTGATTTTTATGTCTTTTCTAGCGTCTTTCTCTCCCTCCTAACGTTTGTCCCTGACCTCACTGCACAGATTGCTATGTCCGCTAAGCGGCTTTTCGTTTTAGTGGTAAATGCCACACGCAGCATGCTGACACTGTCACCGAATCGCTTCCAGCACCTCCCCCCCCCCCCACCAATAGGCCACGGAGCTGTCCGAACCGACCGACGACAGAGCTCCCTCTGAGTGGCAGCGCTATTCAAATTATGGACTAAGAATCGGTTCGTTGACACCGAAATCTAATCTTCATATGGCGCTGTCTCATGCGACGGCAATTTATTACCCGCAAGGCCGGGCAAATATAGGGTGCATTTGCAGCAGTTGATGGTTCAATGTCCTCCCCGATACTTTCGGCATGCCCCATAGGACCTACAGAGCGGAGAAGACAAAAAGCTGTAATTACGATTCAAGTTAATTGCTGATCGGATGAGAGGAATAGGGCTCTTTCGCGTCGACATACGTTGTTAGTTGCTGCAATAGCAATGCTGTCTTCGAATGGATGCCAACTCATGTGCAGAATCTTCTTGTTAAAGTCGATTTGATCTGCATCGGTCTCCTTGCGCATGCGCTGAGCCCCAGGGCTCCCAGCTCGTGAGCCGTTCTTCTTGCCGTTCGAGGTCGGGCTTGCGGAGTTTATAGGAGTGGGCACGCCAACCTTTTTCGCCTTGAAAGCAGATTTGTCCGCTTGAAGAACAACTTCGACTTCTTTGTCTGGGTCAGATGGGTAGATCATAAAGTTGTTGTTGTAGCTGCCTGTCATCACGTTTTTGGCATCGCCCGAGAAAACAACCTCAAATTTGTCGAAAATACTGTCGTTCTCGTATGTATCACATAAGCGAGGTCGTAAGTGCTCATGAATAGGTATCGTCTTCACCGGCTGGCGCTCCATGTTAATATCCCAGATTTTTACGGTGAGATAGTCGCGGGACAGTATGTATCGGCCATCGTAGGAAAAGCGCACGTCGGAGATGGAGGAGATGATCTCCGAGAAGAAGGATCTCGACGATGGGTCCTCGTCCTGCTCGAACACTACGCAAAATATTAGTAGCCAGAAAGTTGCTCCGGGTCGCTGGTCTTACTTTTTGCGTGTTGATCGCAGAGTGCGCTCTCTCTCATATCAGCTAGCTTGATCGTTCCCTTGGAGCTCGCGTACATGAACCAATTGCAGCTAAGCGGATGGAACTCGGCAGCAGTAATAACCTCAGTAAGTTCTTCCATGTTGGCCGGCTTGATATCCACGATGTTGAAGCTTTGGTCTTGGATGTTTAGGTTCCAGAGGTTAATTCGCAAGTCGTCACTGCTGATGTAGGTTTCACCATCGCTATTCACGGAAATACTGTTAATGTGGTACGCGTGCGCATTCGCATATGTGCGACGAGGCACCGCCGCCACAACAGTGTCATGGTGTGTGAGCCGTGGAAGCTTCAAATCTGTGGCATTCCGAAACTGCTGCGAAGGAGCCAGCGATCGAGCCGCGCCACCGCCCCCCGCAGCATTTCCCGGCGTTAAATCATGCGATAGGTTATTCTCGGCAACAACCTTGAGCGACTTCTCGAACACCTTCCACAGTTTGATTGTTTTGTCATTTGTCGATAAGAGGTAGTGGGAGGCGTTTTGGCGTCGGCACCATTTGATCTTGTTGATCTTTTCTTCGATCTCGAGTGACTTGAGATAATCAAACTCAGGTTCGTGCGATTGAAACTCTGTGTGGAACTTGTACTCGCATGACTTCTTCTGTGAGGGAACGATTAGCAAGTTCTCCAAAGCAGGCAGTAGCCTCAAGAGCAGATATGCGCACAGTCTCGTTGCGCTCAAATAAGACGACACGACCACCCTTATCACCTGTAGCGAGGTAGTTCCCCGTGTGGTCGAACTCGACAGTAGAGATGATGTCGGCTAGAGTCGATCGGAGCAAGTTAGCACACCTACACCGAGACAGCCGAACCCATCGGCGGGGAAGAAATCAACGCACCCTCCGTGATGTCCTCCACGTCACCTTTATCACCGAAACACCTATTCCTTGGTCAGCTGGGCACAAAATCAGACGCATGCAAATCCTCGTACTGCGTGAACTTCCATGTTGCCGAGTTCGCCTCACTGTCAACCATCTTGGCTGACCGCGACTTTTGGGAATTTAGCGACGCGGGCTATGACCACCAAGGATTGAGTAGACAATAGTAAAGACTGCTATTTGAGCGTTCTTTGTGTCTCTTTCGAGATTGGTGGTTTCCAGATCGAAAATGTCGGGGTGCAGATAGCTTTGCGCAGCTTGAAGTGCTGGTACAAGCCTTTGATCGTGGTGATGGGTTGGACGGGGAGCGATGTGGATGATGTCGTCTGGCTTGGTGGGTCCAAAGGGCTGCTCCCAGAGCAGCTCAGGCGGCCACTTACAATCACGCACACTGTAAGGAGGGACAATTTCAGTGCACATAATGAACCTTCCTGTGAAGATCAACTCGACCAGATCTATTAGATCTTCATCTTATAATGCGTCTTACGTGTCGCAATTGAGCTTGCTATGCTGTATTGTTTCAGCGCTGGGATGCGCCTGGGCCGCCATGGTGGGAGACCACCTAGGTACAGCTGTTACCAAAAAGTATTGCATAGCCTCGACATAACCTACCTTGCAGCCGCTCCTGCCCTAAATTAAGATACTTCTCACACACGTAATTTTATAATAAAAAATAAGGTATATAATTTAAATTAAAAAGAAATAATAAGTCTTTAATACCTAATATATACGCCCTTTATATCTCTAATAATCATTAGTTAGTATTACTAAAAATCTAATAGCTTATTTATTATATTATTACTAATTACTTTATATACTTCTACTAAGTATCTTTTAAATCTTTAAATCTTTTTAATATTATTTTTAAATTTATATAGATTAAGATATACCTTAAATAGATTTCTCTTTAATATTAACTATATATAGTAAATAAAGCTAAAATCTAAGCTTTTTATAAGCTAATAAAATATATTAAACACCTTTAGTATCTTACTCTTATTCTTAGTTAATTCTAGTCTTATCTTTTAAATTAAATATTAGTTTATTAGTTAATTTAAATCCTAGATTTAATTAATCTTAACCCTAGTCCTAGCCCTAGTCTTAAACTTAGTTTTAACTTAATCTTAATCTTAGCTCTTAGTTTACCTTTAGTTAGTTTTATATAACTTTTATATATAACTAATAAAAAAAATAAAACACTTACTTTTTTTTTAATTATTATCTTGTTATCTTTTTACTTTTTACTTTTATTTTTATTTTTATATTCTTAGCTTTTTCTTTTTAGCTATTAAAGGTATTTTTTATTAAATCTCTTTTATTTACTTTTTCTCCATCTTTATCTTTTTTTATAATTTCTTTTTATATTACTAACTTTTAAATAAATCTTATAAATATAATATAAATAATATAATATAAATAATATAAATAATATTAATAATTAATATAAGTTTTTATTAATAATTATCTTTATATATATTAGTTTTTTTTATAATAAAGATTATAATAAAGAAGTATTATATAAATTATAAGATAATTTAAATAAAACCTTTTAATAACTTATAAGATTTACTTAAAATATCTTTTTATTAAAAATAATCTTAATTTATAATAATTAATCTTTATTAATTATAAAAAATATAAATAAGTTATTATAATAATATTTTATATAAGGAAAAATATAATATAATAATTATATTATAACTATATAAAAAAAAAGTTTATAAGTTAACTTACCTTAGTATTATAATATTAAATAGGTTTTATTATTATAACTAGTCTTTTAATATTAGTTAAAACTAAACTAATAACCTAAGGTACCTTTAATTAAGGAAATTAATTATTAGCTAAAGACTAGGACTAAAGTACTATTAGATAAAGTACTTAAGTATATTATAACTATAGTTTAATAACTAGTAACGACCTAGTTTATACTAGCTATAATAATATAAGTTATAAGTTATTTAGATCTTAGAAGGTATACTCTTACTCTTTACTTATATAACTAGTCTTTAGTTAAGGTATATTAAATTATCTAATAATATAAAAATACTAGGTTAATAACTTATAGTTATCTTACCTAAATATATAATTATAAGATAAAAAAATATAAGTTTAAAAAAGATTAATTAGTCTTACTTAAGTCTAAGTATTATTTAAGAGTAGTGCTATTAACACGAGAGCTTTTTGCTAGTGACACGGCTTATAGTACTTAATATTTAGTGGGCTTACCACTAAAAGAAAAGTACCTCTAGTCTATTCTTTCCCCTAAGGCCTTATTCTACGCTTAACTATTCTACTCCTATATATAGAAAACCTTAAGCTATAGAGAGATAATATAAAACTAAGTATTTATTATTAAGAAAAAGGTAATATATAGTTTATAATAGAAACTTATAGTATATAAATTTTTTATATAAATATCTTTATTTCTTATTAATAAAATAAATATAGAAGACTAGGTAAAAAGTACGCTAAATAGGTACTTATTCTATAGTGTAAAGGCATATAGAATAGTAAGTACTATAGGCTGTGTTACTAGTAAAAAGCTCTCGTGCTAATAGCACTACTCTTATTTAATTAGGATTATAAGTCTAGTAATTATAGAGGACCTAGCCTTTAGTAATAAAATATAAAGTAATTTAACTTAATCTCTTAGTCTTATAAATATTATCTTTATTTTAGATTACTAAAGATTTATTTATAACCTTTTATACTTATAATTAAGACTATTTATATTATTTTATATTATTATAATATTAGGTTAATAACTTATAAGAAGACCTTTAGTTAAAATAAGTTTATAAAATAAGAAGATATAATTTAAAAATAGATTAATTAGTCTTACTTAAGTTTAGATATTAAATTAAAATTATAAGTCTAATAATTATAAGAGGTCTAGTCTTTAGTAATAAAATATAAAGTAATCTAATTATAAATATAATAAGTAATATTATAAGAGTATTATTACTTATATAGATTAATTTTACTATTTATATAGATGATTTATAAGCAGAAATTTCCCCACTAGTGTAGTACCTCTATTTTAGTGTATATACACGTAAAATATAATATACCTAAAAAGGGTTACCTAAATAGCTAGAATTTCACTATTCCTACCTCCTTTCTCCCTAAATAACATTCCCCCTAAATAATAATAATAATAATACTACTAAGATACTAGTGCTAGATACGTAGATAACTAAGGAAATAACAGCACTATTAGCTCTATTATTAATAGCGCCTAAATAGCTAGAATCTAGGCTATTAGGGCGATTAAGTTAATATAGCACGTAAGTGATATATTTAAGCGCGCGTTATATAAGGTTATAGGTAGAACTAGCTAGATAGAGGCTGCTATTAGCCTAGAAGAACTCTTTATCTGGCTAGTTATATATATATTAGAAGAAATGTGTTATTTAAGTAAATTAGCGAGCGTTAAGAGCCTTTATAAGAGGTAGTAGTAGCGGCGAGTTATATATTATAGTAGATAGATAGAAAAAAATAAAATATAATACTATTTTTAAAGATACTTATAATTTATATATAATTTACTTATAAATAGATATATCTTTAAAAATCTACTAGTACTACTTATAAATTATCTATATAAATAGTAAAATCGTTCTATATAAATAGTAATACTCTATTATAATCTTAATAAGAGAGGTTCTAGTGATATTAAAATCTAGGGATTTTTTTTAAAGTAACCCTAACTTTATTATCTTCTATTTATTTTCTAATTATTAGTTTTTCTATAAGAAGTATTATTTTAAGTTATATAAAGAAGATTATATTAACTAGATATATACCCTTAATATCTTATATTTATTCTTAGTTTATATTAAATATTACTTTATTAGTTAATTTAAATCTTAGATTTAGTTAATCTTAGCCTTAGTCTTAACTTTAATATTAAGCTTAATCTTAAGTTAATTTTAATCTTAACCCTTAGTTTACTTTTAGTTAGTTTTATATTACTTTTATAAGTAACTAATAAGAAGATATAAAAGACCTATTTTTTCTTTTTTCTTTTTTTTCTTAATTATTATTTTATTATTATTTTACTTTTTCTTTTTTCCCTTAATATTCTTAACTTCTTTTTCTTATTTATTAAAAGTATTTTTATTAAATATTCTTTATTTACTTTTTATATTTATTTTACCTTTTTCTTTTTTATTATTATATTTTTATATCTTTATTTACTTTTCTTTTATATCTTTTCTTTTTTTTTATATACTACTTACCTTTAAAAGAACCTTAGATATATAATATTCTTAATATAATATATATAATATAAATAAATAATATAAGTTTTTATTAATAGTTATCTTTATATATACTAGTTTCTCTCTTTTTATTATAATAATATAAAAGTATAGTATTTATATAGAATATATTATATATTAAGGCTATATAATACTTCTTTATATAAGTCTTTAACTTTAATATATATCTTATATTATAAACTATATTATAAATATCATTATATAAATTATAAAACTAAATTATATCTATAGATACTATTATTTATATAAAGTTATATATATATTATAAATACCTCTATAATATAATAGTTCTATACTAAGGAGTTTTTTTTATATAAGTTAATATATAGATTACTAGTAACTAGTAATTATTATATTCTTCTCCTTTTTCCCTCTTTTATTACTTACTAGTAATAGTAGAAGCTCTAGCTTAAATTCCACTACTACTAGAGCTATTACTTTTTCTTAGTTTAGTAGGAATTAATATAGAAGAATTATTATTATTATTAAATTATACTAACTAAGCCTATATATACCTATCTAGTCTTATTACCTTTATAAGTAAAAGAAAAACTAGATTTTCTAGAGGAAAACCCTTACTTCTTTATCTAACTCTAATTATATATTAGTTCCTAGTAAAGGCTAGTAAGACCTCTTTTCTTAATTACTTTTATTTTACCCCCCCCTAGGGGAGGGGTATCCCCTTTATTAGGTTTAAGCTCCTCCTCGCCTACTCTATATCTACTTTATATTTACTTTATCTTAGATCTACCTTAGGTCTAATATTTATATAGGTTAGCCTTTATTAGTTATATACCTATTTTATAATTTTCTTACTCTTAACTAGGTAATTAAATATATAAAATATATCTCTTTAGTCTCTTAGTAATATTATAATAAAGATATAATCTTAATTATAATCTTAGCCTATAAGCTTATATTAAAGAAGTATATAGTAAATATCTTTTAATTTATATTTATATTAATATATTTTTATATTATACTTAAGTATTTATTACTTATAAAAGAAAATATTTAGACTAATCTTTTTTATTTATAATTATATTATAATAAAGTTAATATATTATAATAAATAAAAGAGTAAGACTACCTTAGCCTTATATTTAGTCTATAAGGGCTTATAAACTAGAAATAAGGTAAGCTATTTTATTTACCTTTAGCTCTTAGTTTCCTTATATTCTTATTTTACTCTTTATACCTAGTTAGCTTAAGTCTTAAGTATATACTAGTCTTTTTTTAATACCCCCTTACTTATCTTTAGTAGGTTCTAATATAAGTCTTTTATTAGTAATAGGATTTATCTATTACTACTTTAGTAAAAAGAGACTAAGGATAATACTTATATAATAGTATATTAGAGTTAGGCTATAGCTTTATAAGCCTCTTATTAGTTAAGGGTCTTACTTTTTTATATTATTAGATAAATATTTACTAATAATATATTAAGCTTAGTATTTATATAATAAGTAAAGGTAGTCTTAAAGGCTTCTCTAACTACCTATAAGTACCTTACTTATTACTCCTAAAAAGACCTAACTAGGCCTTATATAAAGCTAGTTATAAAGTTATATTATATTATTACTTTAAATAATATAATTAGATAAATTCCCTAAAGGTAAATATCTCTTACTTCCTTAACCTTTAGGCCTTATAACTTTCTTATTATTAGTTATAAGGCCTAGACTATAAACTAGACCTTCTTTAATATAGACTTAACCTACTTTTACTATCTTAACCCTACTAATAGTACTACTCTAAGGAGGTATATATCTATTAATAATTCTACTACCTTACCCCTAAGTATAAAGGGGCCTAGATCTAGGGCTTACTTATATTAGAAGTATAGTAATTTAAACTTTAGTATAAAGAAACTTAGTTAATAGGTTCTCGCTTATATAGAAGAATTATTAATCTAGCTTAATATATATATAATTATTAAAAATGGTAAAAATATATTTTTAAGTAAATTAGTAAGTATTAAGAGGTTTAATTAATTAGTAGTAATAGTAATAATAATATAAAGAAGATAGTATTAGTAATAGTAGAAGTTAGAAAATATAAATATAGTTTATTTTTAAAGATACTTATATTATATATAATTACTATATAAGATAAGGTACCTTCTTAAAATCTTTAGTAAGTAATTATATATTCTTATATACTTAGGAAAATAATATTATATACTTAATAATACTCTATTTATTACCTATTTTTTACCTTCTAGAGTATAATAAGTAATAGTAATTACTAGGTAATAAATATAGAACTATAATATAATATTTAACGAGAACTATAAAGAACCTATAATATAATATATTATTAATAAGCTTAAAATTATATATATTATAATTTTAAAGTTATTATCTCTCTAAGTGTATATATATATATTAAAATATAACTTTATAAGTAAGAAATAGCGCGTGAATATATTAAGCTTAATCTAGTAATAAAATTAGAAAATAACCTATTAGACATTTAAAAACATATATATCTACCCCTAGATAATAATAACTTAGAGCCACTTTACTAGGGGTAGTTATAGTAGATATTTTACTACTAGAGATATATTTAAATATATCCTTATAACTAAATAATACTATAGTAAGCCTAATATAGTTATAACTTAACTAAGACTAAGATCTAAAAAAAAATAATTAATAAGCTTTTTTTCTTAATTAAAGATAAATTTAAAGATAAAGTAAAAGAGTTATAATCTAAGTATAGATAAATATAAGCCTAAGATAAAGCTAGGGTAGTCTTAATAAGGGTTAATATTTTAATTAATTAAGAAATAATATAAGTTATTATTAAGGAAATAGTTATATAAATACTTAAAGAGAGCTAAAATACTAAATAGCCTTAGTAATTAACTTAAATATAATCTTATACTAAAGTTATAATAATCTAGAACTAGGCTAGCCTAAGGGTAAAGCTAGTTTTAGTTAGATATAAATAAGAACTAGTTATTAATACTAAAGGGTATACTTAAGAGATTAAGAACTACTCCCCTTAGGAGGTTATTATAGTAGTTAATAAGGTAATCTATATTAATACTATAGTAATAGTATACTACCTCTCTTTAAGAGATATAGTCTTAACCTTTTATTAAAAAGTAAAAGAATATATAAAAGATAAACTATAGGTAAAGGTTATATTTAGCCTAGAAGTAACTCTATCCTAGTAAGTCTATACTATAGTTATTAAAGTAGTTTTATTTAATAAGGTTTTATAAGATATAACTAACCTTATAATAATACTTTTTACTTTTAATAAGGTAAATATTATTATTATAAAAATATATTACCTTTAATTTAAGTTTAAAATAAAAGCCTTATTTATTATTAAAACTTATAATATAAAAATAATAAACTACTTATATAAATAAAGAGTTTTTTTAACTCTTAAGTATTCTAATATAAACCCTTCTTAAATATAATCTAGCCCTTATAATACTTCTAATATTATTAATATAAGTATATAAAAAAGCTTTATTAGAATAAAAAATACTATAATTAATATATATATTAATCTTATCTAAAGACTAAACTATATTTAATTAAGATAGATAATAAAAAAGAATAATATTTAAACTATAAAGGTAATTACTTAGTATAGTCCTAAAATTACCTTATAATAAAGTAATACTAGGGCTAAGCTTAAGAGGTATAATCCTTTTAACTAATATAATTTAAATCTTATTACTTAAGAGAAAAAAGAGCTCTAAGGTCTCTAAGGGTATTATTACCCTTAAAGAGAGCTAGGAGTATATAGTACTTAAGAAGGCACTTACTAGGCTTTACTTTAGTCATATTAACTATTTAAAGATCTTTCTTTATATAAACTAATATACTAATGTTGCAGCCACCGGCTGCAGCCACTAAATGCAGCGCTCTCATTAGCTCGCATCGTCGAATAACCCATAAATTATAGCATAGACCTGTAACTCTCGATAGGGCAAATGTGGCCCTAAAAGCAAGTAAGAACATCAACACCAAAGAACCCTACGTATCGTACCGTACGACCCTTGTGATACTAACAACTAAACTTTAACTTTATTAACTCTTAAAAGAGATTTATAAGACTTATATTAATATTACTAATTAAAATCCTCTAAAAGAAGATACTAGCCCCTAGGCTAGGTAAGAGCTAGGGCCTTAACTTTCTATTATTAACCCTTATTTTATTAATTAAAAATAAAAACCTTCTCTCCTATCTTTTATTATTACTTATAACCTTAGAACTAAATTAAGATAGAGTTATAATTAAACTAGTCTTACTTAAATAAATAAATAAAGATCTTTTTTTAGAATATTTATAAAGATAATAATAATATATAACTAACTCTTTATTAAGAGAATAGCTTAAATATTATAATAATCTAAGAAATATTACTAAGTAGCTTTTTATTTACTCTTATATTAGTATTATATTAATACCTCTAAAAGGGTAAGTAGATAATAACTTATATATATAAAAGAATTAATAGATCTACTTAAGAAGAAATAATATATAATAATATATACTATATTTAATTTTATAAAAATCCTCTTATTCCTACTAATCTCTACTTAGAGCTTAGTATAGACTTAAGCTAGCTTATAAGTAATATACTATTAGCGTTAGGAGTTCTAATAACTATAATAAAAGACTTTAACCTCTACTATTTATTTTAAGACTTATATAAAAGAAAATCCTTATATATAAATAAAATAATTAAAGCCCTAACTTATACTAAGACTACTATAATTACCTTACTAGGAATAGTAATATAATATAGATATAACTATTAAATAAGTACTCTAAACCTTCTTTAAGCTTCTTTATTACTAAAACCTTAATATATATCTCTAGACTAAGACTAATATAGCTTAGACTATACCTTATAGTTACTAGAACTTTAAGTACTCTAAGTAAAGATAACCCTTAGAATAAAGAGATAAGATAAGATTAATAAGAGTATTATATTAGTAAAGATAATAGCCTAACTCCTAGCTATAGTTAAGTTATTAATACTTAATTCCTTATAAGTTAAAGTAATATATAACTAGCTAATTTTAATACTTAGAGATATTATTAAAAAAGCTATCCTTAAGATAAGTCCTCCTTAGGACTAATAACTAGCTTAGTAGTTATAGCTAATAAGAGAGGTAATAATAAAGATAAAATAAGCTTAATAAAAAACCCTAAGATTAAGAAACTAAGTTAACTAAAATATAATAAATATAATAAGAAAAGCCTAAGCTTAAGCTTTAACTAAGATATAATAAGTAGCCTAAAGAACTTACCTAGATATATTAGAAGACGTCTTAGTCTTATAAAGGTAATACTAGTAGGCTAAGAGGTATATAGTAAGAAATATAGTAAATATAATCTTAGTACTAGTTTAATTAGACTAGAGATTATTAGTATAAATAAGAGAAGAAAAAGTAAAGGTCCTTACTAAAAAGTTCTTTCCCCTCTCTCTAGAAAATACCCTTAGCCTAGACCTAGGGGAAAATACCTAATAACCTACTAACTATAAGATATTACTAAGATCTTAATATAAGTTATAAAAAAGAAAGTAAAAGATATCTTATAAAGTTACTTAGCCTAAAACGCCTTAGGCCTAGATAGGGTTTTATATAGCTTATTAAAAGCCCTTAAACCTCTTATTTATTAGATACTAGCTAAATTATTTAATACCTCCTTAGTAACTAGATATTTCTTAGCCTAGTATTATATTAGTATTATAGTTATTTTATAAAAACTAAGAAAATCCTTAGATAAGCTTTAAACTATAAGAGGTTAATACTTAATAACCTTCTTAAATATAATAAAGAAACTATTTAAAAAGATATTAATTATTTATATTATAATTATAATAGAAATATATTAGATTTTACTAAAGAGATAAATAGGTAATAGAAGAAAAAAATTAATAAAGATAGTAATTTTAATAGTAGTAGAATTAGTCTTAGTAGCTTAAGCCTAAGGTAAAGTTATATTACTTTTATAGTTAGATATTACTAGTGTATTTAATAATATTAACTATAGATTACTTATTTAAGAGCTTTAATACCTTAAATACCTAAAGTAAGTCTTAAACTTAATATAATTTTTCTTTAATAATAAGATAACCTAACTTTATATTATTATTATTTATATACTCCTATTAGTCCTATAGGACTATTAGGTACCTTAATAATAACTAGTATAAGAAAAACCATAGTTAATATCTATCCTAGCGCCTTACTACGCCTAACCTATACCTAACCTAGGTAAAAACCTATACTCTTCTTATACCTATAGTAGTTATTACTACTTCTAGTAGGTATTAATTATTAATATATCTTATTTTATTAGTATAAGTTCTTAGGCTACCCTTAATATATATATTACTCTCTACTTTCTAAGATACCCTATACTAACTAGATATATTATTTTTTACTTACCTATAGTATATACTCTAAAGTCCCTCCTAAGTCCCTAAGATATTATCTATATATAGTTATATATAATTTTATATTATTATTATAATAGCTATTATAATATAGTAGTTAGTGTGCGCCTAATGACTTTTTTACTAAGCTAACCCTATAGTTACCCCTCTTCGTGCCCTATTTAAACCCTTATAGTGTTACTCGCTTTTAGTGTACTAGACTTTTAGGATAAATAGAGAATTAAAAAGGGGTGCCTCCGGCTAGATTTAAACCAGCGATCTATATACTAACCCACATAGAACTCCCTAGTATAGAACCACTATACCACGGAGGCAAACTTTATATTAATAATAGCCTAATAAAAAAGTATTTACTATAAAGAAGTACCCTAAGGTTTACTACTATCTTTAATTCTTTTTATCTTTTTTATAAGCTTACTTTATAAAGTACTTAAAGTAGCCTTAGGCCTATATACTATTAGGTTTATAAATAATATAAACCTTTTATATATAAAGAAGAATTATAATAAAATAAAGAATAAGCTTAAGATAGCTTAAACTATTTACTAAGAGTAGTCTTAAACCTATTACCTTAGCTTCTTAATACTAAAATTTAAGTTAATATACTTTTAATATAAGTATATACTAGACCTAGGTCCTTTTACCCTTAGAGGTAAGATAGTTAAATTATTAATAAATATATACTTATTTAAAGTAATCTTTTTTATAAGACTTAAATAAAGAAAGTAAATTAAAGTAATATTAAGTAAAATAAAATTAGTACTTTAGGCTTTATAAGTAATTATAAGGAAATTATAAGGCCTTTAAATCTAAGAGGTAAAAGATATTTATCTCTAAGGTATTTAACTAATTATATTATTTAAAATAATAATATAATATTAGCTAGGAAGTAGGCTTATAAAAGGCCTAATAAGGCCTTTTTATAAATTATAAATAAAGTATTTATAAGTTATTAGAGAAGTCTTTAAAGTAACCTTTACTTATTATATTAAAATAAAACTCTAAGTCCTCTTACTAGATATTTATCTATTAATAAGAAAAAGTAAGACCTTAAACTAATAAGAAGTAAATAAGGCTATAGCCTAGCTCTATTATATAACTACCTAAGTAACCTCCTTTATATTATTATAAAAAAACTATAATAAATAAATTCCTTTACCTTTATAAAAGCTCTATTATAACCTACTAAAGATAAGTAAGGGGGTCTTAGATAAAGACTAATATATACTTAATAAATAAGTAAACTAAAAGTAGTAAATAAAGTAAAAATAAGAGAAGACTAAAAACTAAAAAAAAGTAAAATATCTTATACTCTTCCTAGTATATAAGCTATTATAACTTAGATATAAGGCTAAAGTAACTTTAATTTTATACTCTTTATATAATATTAGTTTTATTATAATATAATTATAAATAAGAAAAATTAAACTAAATATTTCTTTTTATAAATATTATATCTTTAGTTATAAGTTAGGAGTATATTAATACTAAAGTAACTTAGAAGATATTTATTATATATTACTTTAATATAAGTTTATAAGAAAAGATAATATCTTTAAAGTAATATTATTATAAGAATAATATAATATCCTCTATATACCTCTATAGTATAGTGGTTTTATACTAGGGAGTTCTATATAGGTTAGTATATAGATCGTTAGTTTAAATCTAGTTAGAGACACCCCTTTTTAATTCTCTATTTTTCCTAAAAGTCTAATATACTAAAAGTAAGTAATACTATAAGGGTTTAAATAGGGTATAAAGAGAGGTAACTATAAGGTTAGCTTAGTAAAAATATTATTAGGTATATATTAACTACTATACTATAATAGCTATTATAATAATAATATAAAATTATATATAACTATATAGATAATATTTTAGGGACTTAAGAGAGATTTTAATATATATTATTATAAGTAAGTAAATAATATATCTAGTTAGTATAAGATATTTTAGAAGAGTAAAGAGTAGTATATATATTAAGGGTAGCTTAGGAACTTATACTAATAAAGAATAAGATATATTAATAATTAATACTTACTAGAAGTAGTAATAACTAC
The DNA here is from genome assembly GCA_037289395.1 of Beauveria scarabaeidicola. Classification (NCBI taxonomy): domain Eukaryota; kingdom Fungi; phylum Ascomycota; class Sordariomycetes; order Hypocreales; family Cordycipitaceae; genus Beauveria; species Beauveria scarabaeidicola. Next base: position 23,013 of record JAEIJG010000163.1, on the reverse strand, counting down.
TATAAGTATAAGAAGAATATAAGTTTTTACCTAGGTTAGGTATAAGTTAGGTATAATAAGGCACTAGGATAGATATAGTAGATTATAGTTTTTCTTATACTAATAATTATTAAGGTACTTAATAGTCTTATAAGATAAATAGAAGTATTTAAATAATAATAATAATATCCTCTATACCCTTAATAACTTAGTTAAAAATAAAAAGGTAATAAAGTAGGTTTATAAGGAAGGATAATTAATATATATAAATATTAGTTTATAATTAAAGCTAATTAGGGGCTAAGGAGAAGAAAGGTTAAGTATAAAAGAACTTAATATTATTAATAAAATAAACTAAAATAAAAGTTATATTAGTACTAAAATAAGACTAACTAAGCTAAATATTAGTCTTATTACTAAAAGAATAAAAAAGAAGAACCTACTTAAGTCTTTAATAGTTATAGGTTAAGACTACTTTAGGATTATAAGACCTTTATTATTATTAAGACCTAGGTTAGTAAACCCTTAAGTACTACTAGAGGCTATAGTAGGCGTAGCTAGGGTGATTAGGGTAATAGTAGGTATAATAAGTGTGTTAATAGGGGTAGCGGGGGCTAGGACTAGGGCTAGGCTAGAGGCGAGAAGGATAGTAGCGGCTACTAAAACTCCTAACCTATAAGAAATATAATATAACTTTATTAAGATATTAAATAGTAAGGCCTAGTTAGCTATAACTAGAGGCTAACTAGAGCCTATAAGGTTAGTAGTAGAGATAAGGGCTAAGGTAGGGGTAATAAGTATAATAAGTATAGTAGTAATAGTAATAATAAAGTAAACCCTACTAATAGTCTAAGCTTAATCTTAGGCCTCTTTAGTAGTAATACTACTTATATTATAATAAGCCTAAGTTATCTTTAATATTAACTACCTAAAGGTAGAATTAGCTAGGACTATCTCTAAGGTAGTTATAAGGTAATCTTATAACTAACCTTAGATAATAGTTATACTTAGCTTAACTATAAATAGTATTTATTATTATTAATTATTAAGATTAACTTAGGACTAGAGAGGACTTATATAAAGGTAATATTACTTTATTTATATATATTTAGTATATAAGCTAGTTTTAACTAAAAAGGTTAATAAGAATAGATTAAAGCTAAGCTAGAGATAATATATACTAATAAGCTAAAAATAAGTTAATTTTTTAGAATTTTCTATTTAACTAATATAATAGTTATAAGGGGTAACTTAAGGGTTACCCTAAGTAAGCTTAGAGTTATCTTAAGGTAAAACCTTATCTCCTTTAGTAATCTTAAAGATAAAATAATAATAAGGCTATACTAATTAGCTACTAAACTAAGGCTAATAAGAGGAGGAGTTCACTTATTATAGTAGAGGTAGGGGGGGTGTAGAATTATTAGTGAAAATCTTACTAAGGTTAGGATTATAATTAAGGCTAGTTTAAGCTAGATTAAGGGAATAGTTTTACTTACTTAAGGGTAATAATAATAATATAAAGCTTCTTATATATAGTTAGCTTAAATCTATAAATAAGGGGTAATATAGGTATAATTAGATAATATATTAGAGTAGTAAGGAAAAGTATAAGTAAGAAAGAGGGAGATATATAATTAATATAGTTATTAAAAGAAAGAAAAGAAGCTAGAAATTAAAGAATTAAGTCTTTTTTATCTTTACTAGTTAGCTAATAATAATAATAGATTAACTAGGTAAAGACTAATAAGTAGTTATTATATTAATTATAATAATAATATATAACCCTAAGATAAACCTAATATATAAGTTATTAAATATATTTATATAATATTTATAAAATAATAATAAATATAAATATAATAATTATAAGTATATAAGAGATAAGAAGTACTAACTAGGTTATTATAAAGATAAAAAGGACTCTATTAGGGGCTAACCTAACCCTAATAAAATACCTAATTTTTTAAATCTAGATTAGCTAGATTACCTAGAAATATAAAATTAAGCCCCCCCCTATACCCTTAAGGCGCCCTTAAGACTAAAATAAAAGATAAAGCTAGGAGTGCTAACTTATAGCTAAGGGCCTAGACTAGACCTAAACTAGTAGCCTAGTTAATACCCCCTCTAAGGAATTTAATTAAGAAGAGGGGCCTTATAGGACCTTATTAAAAGCTAATATAAGACTAAAGTAAATAGAAAAGGAGTAAGGGTTTTTCTCTAAGGACTTTAGTTTTTCTTTTACTTATAAATAATAGTAAGACTAGATAGATATATAGTCTAATTAGTATAATTAAATAATAATATATTAAAATAATTATAAAGACTTAATCTAAAGTATTATATTTTTAGAATTATAATTAATAGGTTATATTAGTTATATTTAATTAAAGTATAAAAGAGTTATAATATAATATAATATTATTATAGATGAGAAGAAAAACTATATAAGGTTTTTAATTATAAAATTAAATAATAGAAATTGAATATAAAGGTAAAAAAGTTATTTTTATTATTTTTAAAAGAGGTACTCTATTTCCTTTATAATACCTCTAAAGTAATATATTATTATAGTTATTTATAACTAATATAATAGTACTTAGCTATAGGTACTTAGGTTAATTAAGGTTATCTTTACTATTTTAATTAATTATTAAACTAGGTGAATTATTAGGGGTAATATTAATACTAACTAAATATAAGAATTACCTCTAAGCTTACTAATCAACTAAATAATTAGTATTATTATAGTCTATAATAATTATATAATACTAAGTAACTAGTTAATAGTTATATTACTAGGCTATATAATAACTTTATTACTCGCTTATTACTTATTATAACTTTTTTCTTTTATTTTATTTTATCTTTTTCTTATTTTATTATAATAATAAACTTATTATAAAGCCTTAATTAACTATAATAATATAAATACCTTTAAGTATAATAACTATATTAATAAGATTAGTAGTATTATATATATAATTTTTATAAAAAGACCTTTTTATTAAAGAGTTTATGTTTTTTATATTTTTAAATACTTTATCTTATTACTAAATATAAACTATAAATAACTAGTATTTATAATTCCTATAATACTATTAATAATAATAATAATAATAATATAAATAGCTAGTTATAATAACTTTATTAATAACTTACTAAGTAACTTATTAATTCTTATATTATTATAACTAAATTAATTAAGTATTATATCTCTTAATAATTATATTAACTAGCTTAAATATATACTTTAACTAATAGACTAGATAATATAATATTAGCAGAGTTAATTTTATATCTTCAAAGATAATTATTATAACCTTAAGGGTTATATTGAAGATTAAAGACTATAGCTTTATAACTTATATTATAAGGCTAAGGGATTACTACTAATATAATGCTATCTTAAGCCTTAACCGCCACTAGTATAAACCTTACGCTAGCTAGTAGCTAGCTAGCTAGTCCTTATATTTCGTTAACTAATTTATACGCCTAGCTAGTTAACCTCTACGTCGCCGCTAGTATCTAGCCAGTCAATTCCTATGCCGCCACTACTAGCCTCGTCACGGCCGCTAGTATCTAGCTAGTTAATTCCGACGCCTCTACTACTAGCCTCGTCGCCGCTGCCAGTAGCCAGCTAGTTAATTCCTACGCCGCCGCTACTAGCCTAGCTTAAGGTTATAATTAATAGGAATAAGGAAGAATAAGAGAAATTATATAAAGAACTATAGTAAAAGCTAGAGGAGTATAGAAAGACTCTTAATAAGTAATAGAGATATAAGTAATATAGATATTACTATCTTTTCTATTATTTAATAACACTTATTAGACTATAGAATAGCTATTATATATTTATATATTATTTATAATATTAATAAAGTATATTTTCTTACTAATATAATATTAAAATAATTAAAATATTTTATAAAATATTTTAATATTTTAATTAAGTTAAATTATTAGAGTATATAAACTAATTAGGGTTTATATTATTTACTTTAACTCACTTTAGAATAAGTAAAATATAAAGCAAATAACTAATACTTGAATTTTCTATTATATTCTAGTTCTAAGAAATCTTTTCTTCTCTCTTTATTATATATCAAGTAGTTAGCATTTTCTTCTTAATGCCTATTAGTAGCAGCGTAGTTATACTAATAACTAGATGGAGTTACCCACACTAAACTGCATCTGCCGAGGTTTGCGGAAAATATGTGTTTATAAGACCCCATTTCTTAATCAGAATATTTTCAACTTGACCACACTGGAACTTAAACTAAGCTCGGCGCTTCCTTCGCCTCTTATATCACTCTAAACGTTCGAGCATCTTTTATTTATCTCCGTGTTTCGATAAGCAAAGCTCAAAATGGAGAGCGACGGCGTTGACACTGGTCCACCTCAAGAAGCGTCGTACGATGTTTCGACGACGGGAGCAGCGCCTAAGAAAGATAGCAAAGGCAAAGAGAGAGAGATCACATTTGGCGGTCGCCTGCAAGCATCTGGGCGAATGGCTTTGAACGCTGCTATTGCAGCGCAGCCATCTCTTGCTGGGCCTAGCAATGGCAAGGCCTCCACAGGCCTTGGCTCTCCGACCCAGGATGAAGCTCCGATATCGAAAACTTCACTGTCAGAGGCTTCACGCAGCCACGGCACCCCTGCGATTGGTGGTTCTTTGCGAAAGGATCCTCATAGCTTCAGCCAAGCATCCTTCCAGTACGACGAGTTTCTCAATGCGACGCCGCAGATGCAAGATACGTTCCAGCCCACTATTCAGAGCGGCGAACCAGTGCATAATTCGTCGTTCCGAGAGCAAACGACGGCTGACGGCGCGGATGTCGTCAAATTACTTTCGATGCCAGAAGAAGAGCCAAAATACGCGGAGTTCGATGAATTATTGTCAGAGCAAGAAGCCGCTCGCCTTCGAGAAGCCTTCTTTGCTAATAGTGCTTCGCGACCAGCTTTGGATCGCCTTCTTAGCTTCAGCCCAGGGTTCGTTCTAGATGCAAACCTCTCCTGCGAAGCGAAATTACACACCGGCATCGAAGACACGGGGGTTGCTCGTGATATATGGTTGCAGCAGTGGCACGATGTTCTCAGTTCATACACGGACGAGGTCTGGGGAGATTTGAGGTTCTTGGTAGAGGGCGCTAAGCGCGAAATCGAAACCGCTCGATCCCAAGCAGACACACGAAGCCCTGAGTCAAAGGCTTTAGAACGTCTCAGGCAAATTCTGGCGCACATACGAGGCCACATCTAAGCGGCGGTAGTAACGCAGTTGCTGTGTCAACCAAGTACTCGGGAGCGATACCAGAGTCTGTTCGGACGGCTTATTTCTATTTCACGGAACGCGGTACATATTAAACACGAAACATGAATCAATGGAATTGCTAAGCTAGTAAATACCTCATTAGCGCATAAATACTCTTTATTTGTAATATACGTTGGTGAAAAGGGCAGTGTCAACATAATGATGCTGCTCCACTCAGCGAAAGCTAAAGGTAACAATACCTTATAAATTAGCTAGGTAGGTAGGTATTTTACCATTAGCAGTTCAATATGGCGTGGCGAAGCAGCAGCACCACATAGATAGTAAGACCTCATCGCTCTCGATCTTACGCCGCGGACCACCAGAAAGGATACCAGCTTCCTCCACGCTAGTCATACCAGACGACTTGCTCATTCGGCTCAGCGGCGAATGGCTTGGCCAACGCCAACCGCTTCCCGCGACAGCGCGTCGTTGATACTGCCCCGTGCTGGATGCCCCGCAAACACATACCATTGCCCTGCATCACTTGGTCCGGCGTTCAATGACATATGTTGCGAAAATGGACAGATGTGCACTACGGATTCCAACAATAACCCTGCATGCTGCCCTCAAGGGTAAGACCTGTTCATCGTTATTCACTTCCAAACCACCGATTCCGCTGACGTAACTCGCTACGTGCCTAGTGCTGTGTGCACAGGAACGGCGCCCGCCTCGGCACCAACTGCTCCAACAGGATCTCCCTCATGGGTCCCTAATCCATACTTTCCGTTTCCATACGCCACCACTACGTTTGGGAATGGTGCTTCCTGCTCTTCTGCCATGCAGTCATGCTCTATAAATTACGATGCCTGCATGGCAAAACTTCAAAACGGCAATAGTCACCATGTTACGGTGGCTATTCCAGGTGATACTGGTACGACGGTCACAGGTGGTGGTGCTAGCTTTCCAAGCAGTCAGGCTACTTCGATTTGCTCTAGCCTGAGCTCCCTGGCTTGCGAGGCTCTTGACTCGGCAACGTGTGCATCTTTTGGTCAAGATTCGGGTACTTTGAAGATTGCTCCGGTGTCATCACCATGGCTATTGCTGTTGGTTGCCGTGACTCTGGTGTGGTAGATTTGAGGACAAATCTACGACTTTTACGAATGTAACAATATGTTTTTGGTTCTTGAATCATGGATTTTCTGAAGCTGCGCTCTGATATTTTCTTCGAGATCGTGGAAGCCGCCCTCTTCTTGCAGCCAAAATACATCTTCGAATCTCGTTCAGCGTGCTTTATTTGTCACGCAGATACTCTACAAATGGTTATATAGAGTTTATCGCTGTGCAAGTTCGATTATTTGCTACCCAAAGCCTGTGTCCTTAACAATAATATGCCATTCAGTCAGAGCATCTCGAGCTTTACGATAGCAAGTTATCGAGCAATTCGATAGCCTCTGGGGTTGTTTTGGGTGACTCCAAAGGTTCTAAACCATAATATACAAATTCTCTAGCAACTTGTTCTGCTGTTTCTAGCCGGACCTGCTCAGCATGCGACAGGGTTGCGCAAGCGGCCGCAAGGTCTCCGTCGCGGTCGATAATCAAAGAAAGCGCCCCTGCGCGATTTACAACTGCTCCTGGCACACTGTTCATCGTTGCACACTGCTCTCCGAAGCTGAAAGAGCTTCTACCTCGTTGGAGTAGAAAAAGGTAGGTCAACGGGTCATCGTCAGTCCCAATGTCGTCGTGGTTAACTTTCACTTCCATGTGCGCAAACCTCAGAACTTCGTTACTGCTGAAATAGTCGAGTTCGAGAATTTCATGAAAATGAGTCGCAATAATAACTCGAGGGCATTGTCGGCTACCAAGAGAAAGAAAATGATTCAACAAGCCTGCCGCTAATCCTGCGCCGTTGACAGGGCAGGTACCCTTCCCAAATTCATCAACAAGTACTAGACTCTTATCCGTTGCTTGCGTTACCGAGTGTAAGACTTTTCTGAGATCAGTAGCGAATGCACTTTCATTCGATGATGCGCTTTCTTGAGCCGGAATGCACACCAATATCTTGTCCGTGACTGTGATTGCAGCTTTGTCTGCAGGAACGAAGCTGCCCGTGTGAGCCAGATAGATAATGAGTGCCACTTGTTTTAGATAAACAGATTTTCCGGAATTATTGGGTCCCGTGACAACTAGCACACGGCCCGGTCTCTGGTCAGATCCTTCCTCATCAACAGGAGCGCCGAAATCGTTGGGTATGAAGTGCTGCATGGATGCCTCGTGAAGCGGATGCCGCCCGCCAACTATACGCGTAGGTCCATTCCTGGTAATGTCTGGCTCAGTCCAACCATATTTCTGGGCCCCCAAGGCAAGTGCTAGGATTGCGTCCAGTTCGCCACTTAATTGCGATGCAAGCATCAGCTGGGAGCTGTACTCCAAGACACTCGAAGCCAGTTTGTGTAACAACTCGACTTCTCTGTCTATCCACAAGTTAGACTTTCATGCAATCTGTCCGATAAATGGCTGCTTACCTCCTATTTGGCTGTATATATCACCATAGGCTTCATCAAGCTCGTGCATTTGCTTCGTCTTGTAACAGGCTGAGCCATCCGCTGTGAACATTTTCTCCCATGTATCGTGCGATTGCCCTTCGCCAGAATATTTTCCATGACCAGTCGTTTCATCGAGATCAATTACCAATAGAAATCCAAGTTGTGGTAGGAATATGCAAGATTTAATGTACTGCCGAGCCCACGAGGCGGTATTCTCTATGATCTTGTCAATAACTTGTGTCAGAAAATTTTCCATGCCGTCATATCTTCTTTTCAGCTGGTCGAGATCCGGGTCAACTCCGCTCAAAATAGAGTAGCGCCCCCGTAACTTGGATTGTTCAAAGTCGATGGTTTTTTTAACGAGTGTTCCTACACAGGCGACGGCTCCAACCTCGACCGTATCGTGAAACTAAACTCCATCTCATGGGTTAATAGATGGTCACCTTGAGATGTCTTTGCCTTACTTTTCTCAAAAGTGGCGCAGATTCGCAGCCGGAAAATGATCCTGCCAGCATTTGCACCTCCACAACATTGCTACTAAACCTCTCTAACGTAGCCCATAATCCACCACTTGAAGAGTGGCCTACAGCGGTGAAATCAATGCCTCGACTTAGCTTTGAAAGCACTCCTATCATATTAGGGACTCTTCTGAGAGCAGAAACCATCTGGCTCAAGGCCTCGGAGTTCTGAGGCTGCAAAAGGATTGAAATGGTTCGATGCCTCGCCGTTATCGTGGAGATGTCTGTGCTTGGCCGTAGGAATAACTTCCGCAGCTGTAAACGGCCCTGTGAGGTTGATGCTAAGTTATGAAACATGCCGTACACGGACAATCCTTCTTTCTTCTTCGCAACGCCAAAATTTGTGTGCCAGGTCTGCGAGTTCGGATGCATCTCGCAATGGAGAATCTGCAGATTGGACAATGCGGATGAGCTCATGTATAGATATTCCGACAAATGGAACTGCTCAATGCTTTGAATCTTGTACTTTAGCTCGGCCAGCCCGATATCGTGCTGAGACTGCGCAGCTCTGCGTTTATTGACTGCAGTGACAACCGCACCAGCGCATGTGAGCTATCAATTAGAATTGAAACCAAAGTATGAACGCACATGTCTTACAGAAGCTGAACCTTTTGAGCCTAATCTGGCACTTAGCCTCAAGTAGTGCATGGCCGTGGATTCAAGATCAGGCAGATTGCTTCCTGCAGTTCTGTCCGTGATTGGATATGCTTTCTGCAGATGGATAATGGTAGGAGACTCATGCTCTATGTTTGAAAAGACTTCAATAAGTCTGTCTTTGGATGTCGATAAAGAAAATTCGGAGTTGGGGAGCGTACTGACGTGCGAAACCCGCGTGGCGTGTTCTGGTTCAAAAGTTAGCTACGGCTGTGTCTGTGGAAATTTGAAAAGGAAAAAACTGACCTTGGTAGGAGCTGTCGACATAAGCACCAATGACCTCGGCCATATTGTTGGGGAATCTCGCGGGAATTAATATGTATGATGGTTGTACATGTTCGAGGAAATGCTGCATTACTGACGCATCTACGAGTGGCACATCCTGCGCAATGAAAAGACAACTGTCCTGGGTTGAAAAGAATGCACATCCCATCGTACCGTTGTCTGATATTGTTACGGCCATTATTGTATCAGTCATGACGACTGGACTGCTGTCATCATATATGTGGTGCTGGCCGATGTGTCCAGCCTCGCATCGGGCTGGCATTTGTCGCTGAACGGCGGCCATGTGTTGGCGCGCGGGTAATTCGAGCATTGGGGAACTTGCAACTGTGTTCTCAAGTTGTTTAGACAATATTTTGGTATTGGAGGGCGATCGCCGTTCGTCATCGTCTCCATGTGGCTGCGTGTCCAGTATGCACTATCTCGCGATGGTATTTCCCGGTCATACATAGCACGGGATGGTGAAGGGTTGCCTTGGCGTTTCTGTGCGCACTTACCAGGAAGTTCCGTCATGTTCTATCGCGGTAAACAACTGAATTTACGGTCCTGTGTTCGATTGTTTCTGTGTGGGTGCACGATGCAGGAGGGAGAGTGTGCCTGCGTTTGCATGTCGTCATGCTGGAAAATCGCAGGTGCAGCACCTTGGAATACTAAGCTGCCGCTGGCCTTGATTAAAAACACGTGTTGTGGGATACAAGCATTGGTTTAAGGCCAGATTTTTGCCTCTGTCGTTTCTTTGGCCAAATTTGATTTTCAGAACGCTGCTAGCGCCGGCTTATGTTGTTTCATCCATTGCATTTTGGCGCTTAACAGCATATCTCGTTTCCAGTGTCTTTCAGGTAGGAGCGCTTCTTGATCTGTGAATCATCACTGCTGCTGTTTGCGAACTCCCTTCGCTAATTTCCCTCGGCCTTGACCCAGCCCATAAATTGGCGGCGTTTCTTGCGAATATCCACGAAGCCTGGCCGACTGTCAAGAAATATGAAAGGGCTTCCGCGAAAGTCTTTCTCGACCTCGCCAGATCCATTCAGGAAACCAGCATCGCCTTCTCGTTCAATCTTTCCTGCCCATACGTTCCATTGTACCGGACGCAGTGTCTGGGAGCCGGAGACAAGCCCAAAGCATACAATTAACGTGGAGATGATCGCCTCGATGGATATATCGATCGGTAGATAGATACTTGTCTGCTGGTGTGATAAGGCGTGCTTCGCAAGCGCGGCAGACAAAGTCGCATGCTCCTGCGCGGAGTAGCATCTGTCCATCGTTAGCGCAATATATGTACGGCGATGTTAATGTGATTTCATACGCGTGTGCTAGAAGAAAAAGCCCTGCCACTGTGACGGAGCCCGATAGCCAGGTCATTGTTGGCGGGGTGGATGTTGCGCCAATGGCCTGCAGCTGCATGTGTTGATAGAGCTGAGCAGCGAGGAGTTGTAGCACTGCCAAGTAACACCTTGCGTGACTAAGCAGCTTGCGGTGCCGCCTCAGTCCCTTTGTGACAGCTGGGCTGCTACTGTTGAGGACTTTTTTTTAAAGCTTTACTACAAAGAAAAACTTTACGTCGGGGAGAGGCTAATAGGCTCCGAATAATCTCAAGATTCCCGGCCTTTGAAAGTTTTTATTAAAGTAGTGAATAGTCATTCGGGAGGATCTGCCTTTGACGGTTGACCACAGAAACTAGCGATATCGCGGCACGTGATGCGCAGCGAATCCCAGAACCCCGGAAAAAGTGGATACTGTTAGGACGAAGTCTTAGAACCTCAGAACCTTACGGATGCAAGATCTTACGAGGCACATGAGGGCTCAAATTGCTGTTGGCTGCACGTCAAGGGCAATTGGCACAGGAAACCTTTTTTCTGTGGCAAGGCTCATCAACCTAGTGTTTGTTATAATAAGCCGATACCTGAACCAATGGAATCATGTATTTAAAAACAGTTTCCCCTAGGAAAAACGAAAAATGTAAACCACAAAGCGGATTGCCGGCCACAGAAGAGAAAAGAGACCAGACCAGAAAGGAGACGGATGCGTAAATAGTAACAATAATGAAGCAAACCACGACGCCCGAGGACAAACAATCACACGCCGCAACCACACACACTGACCGTAAGGGCCCACTCACTCTCCAGCCACCTACTTACTTACCTACCTACCTACCTAAGTTCACTTGACAGGCTACTGATGCTCACCATTTCCTGCCTGCGTCATCCAGTCGCTGAAATGGCTCCCGTCCTCGAGTTGTTCGACCTGCCAATCGGAAGGCGTCCCCTGCAAATAAGCCGTATGTGCACCCGTAATGTCCAGCTCGGGCACAAGTGCCGTGGATGCATTCTGAGCACCACCAACGCTCATCCAGCCTGGCAACATGTCATGATTGCTACCAAGAAATTGGTTATATTGAGACGCTGGCAACTCTGTCTGGAGCGAAGGGTCCAGGCATGGGTCAACGAAGCCCGTATAACCTTGGAATTGTAGATCCGACGATGTGCAGCCGAATGCGACACCAGCACTCGGGTTATCAGCTCTCTGCTCGCCGCGCGGCGTGTATTGAGGGGCATCCGCCAGAAGGCCGCCATGCATATACCAGTCGGGGAACGGAAGAGTTTGATACTGCTGCCAGGTGCCACCTGGGGGCTGGGAATGGGTACCAGACAGGCCTCGGTATTGATCAGGCACCTCCAACGGGAACGACTGTTTCACCCGAGAAGTAGCTCGAGTAGCTCGCTGTCTGCCACTTCGTCGGGGACGACAGCTTGACTCGCCGTCACTCAACTCACACGTTTTGTAATCCTGCTCTATGCCGTCCTTAGGCTTCTTCCCCTGTACCGGGTCGTACTTATAAGCTGGGAAAGCTCCCTCATGCATCTGCTTCTCGATGGAGGCTAGCTGCTTAAACTGAGCGATGATATTGGGGGGCTCCCAACCATTCCAGGAGCTCCCGCAAATTGTTGATACCTGCTGATGATTGTTGCGACTGCACTGAGTTTTGGCAACATCCTGGTATGCTTTTCGATAAAGCATGAATGCGTTCAGCGGCCGCTTGACCTTCCCAGCCTTAGCGGCCTCCATCTGTCGGACCTCAGTCGAACGGTTCGCAAAAGTCGCCACATCTGCGACACCGATACTGGGCATATCATGTGCAATTTCTGAAAGTGCCTTCGTTAAACAGGCAGAGGGTGGAGTTTTCAGATTCTTCTTTTCAATTCTGTGCTCCTTGCTTTGACTCCGGTGCCCCCCAACGTCTCTGACGGGGCGATGGGAGATTCTCGTCATGGCATTGCCAGTATCAATCGATATCAATTGACCGGATTCAGAGGTAGATACCTGGGGAAAGCGGATTAGCACTGATTATTGGGATTTATTGAAGAAGACACTTACTCTGTTATGCTGGGGCACAGAGTGAACGCCGCTACTCGACGCGGAAGCGTAGCCAGAACCCACATCCGCAACCTGGGAAGCGCGAAGAATATGACTTGAGGCATAAGATGGTATTTCTCTTGTTTTCATGGGCAATATGGGCGGTCTTGAGCTGGGACTGGGGCTCATGTTGGAAGTATTGCCAGAACTTTTGCTCTAATCGAGAAACTTTGAGCGACCAGTGAATCGCTATGAAAGGTTTTCCCACGGCAGAGGGATATCTCGAATGTGTAATAGGTGTAGTAAATAAACTCTCATGGAACCCCTTTGATCTCACTTGTGTCGACCGGATGACAAGGAGGCTGCATGTAATGCTGGAGGCTTGGGCGATCACGGTATTTGAGCAACGCTGTCACGTGCGGTCGTTATTTCTGATGCTCCGAGTGAGGGATCACATCAGAGGGTAACAGTCCTTTTTGAAGGGATGGAAGGATATAAAATGTAGTGGCTCAGACGGTCGCTGCTCCCACTTGATACAAGGCTGCAAACCGTTGGAGGGCACGCACAAGCCGTCGCTCTTTTCGTCGCCGCCAAAAGGGCCTCAGACCGAGCTACGGATTCTAAGTATTATCCCAGAGTGGATCGCTCAATGTCACAAAACTGGCGCATCTACCACTGTGTGGCTCTACTTCTTTGGTTACAAAGTCGGGGTGTCACGGACCAGTCAACTGCGCCCGCAACGGGTTTGAACAACGAACTGCGGGAAACATGACAACCAAGGTGACGGGAAGACAGCGATGCTGATTGGACAGATACTAAATCTTGAGCCACACAATTTACAATTTCATTGTTTAATACCCATACTCTCCACGTGTTAACTTAAACCGTTCACCAACTAAAAATAACAGTTCAAAGCAGGATGGTTCAAGCGCAGCTTGGTCTGTTCCAACCTGAGTGATTCGTCTGGCACGATAACAGGCGAAACCTCTAGACCATACCGCTTTGCCCGACCAATTTTTCGTGGTGCCATCCAGTTTGCTTTCAGTGGTCGTGCACTCTTGTCGTAGCTCTGCCCAGGGCAATGATCCAGTGAAATTCCTCGAAATTCGGCTATTGCATGCCTAGCGCTGCCCATCCGTACGAACAAGACGATCCTCAATGCCCTACAGACCTGTTATCTTAATCCTGGAACATGGCCTGTTTGACAGTTCGCGAAGGGTCGATCGACTGATCACGGGTCTTTTGAATATGTGACAGATCCCCTAGGCATCAAGAGTATTGCTTGCCGAAGTGGCGTTCTCTACATATGCACAGCATTAAAAAGCTTAGTATTCCGGGGATATTATCTTGCTACTCAAGACAAATGATGATTCATTTCGAAGAGAACACCTTTCGCTAATCTGCTTTTGTAGGCGGCGGTCCTGATGGCGGCACGGAAAGTCAGTTCTCTCGCAATTGAAGTAATGGTACAAGCGCGGAAGCCTGAACATTGTTATCTGGATTGTCGTCCCGTAGATAAGAGCAGATGCAGGTTCTGGATAAAAGAGCAGTCTTGTTGAGTGTTTTATTCAGCCTTTGTGGTCTGCCAGGATTTGACGGATTTGTTGCATATTGGGCAATCGACAGACATGTGCGAAGCAAAGGGTATTGCGAGATGAGGAGTCGAGTAGAATTCGGACAAAATAGGCAGAGATGACAATGGGAGATATAAAAGAGGTGGTTCGCCGTTGCTCAAAAGATTCACGTAGGCATAAGCGCAGGTTCGTCCAACTGAGGCCTCGACGCATCCCCTGCACACCATTTATGTGGGCTCGTTGGCATGCCGTCGAATAATACGTATGCGGTGGCAGGGTAGTCAACCCGACAGAACTCCCCAGGCCAAGCGTAATGAGTCCACTGCCGATTGCTGGAGCCATGTGTCGCATGGATTTTGTGGCAGGTGGCAGTGCGCGGGTAGAGGTAAATGGCGCAGCATCGTCCACGCTATGTTCCGGTTCCCATTGGTTTGGTATTACCAACCGTTTCCGTTGACTCTTTGCTAGTTGCAGTGATGAGTTTGGTTTTCGGTTCCTGAATATTGCCCCCAACATCGTTGCTATTGGGAAACAACTTCACATTGGTGCGAACGCTGGCTTCCACTCTGGTGGAGGACTGTGATATGTCCTGCGGTGTACCAAATAAATCGTTGGTGAATTTAAATATGTTCGTTGACCTGCTGGGATCCGTGGGATGTATAAACGGCTGCGGGTTGACCTGCGACGTTCTGTCATGGGACGGGTGCCGGATCAAATCCCCAGAGGTCTTGACTTTGAACTTGATAACAGTGTTGTGAGAAGCGCTCGCCTTTTCCGTCTGTCGCTTACAACTAACACAGATGAAGTGAAACTCTGCACGATCAGCTTCAGCTTCCTCAATTCCGACGCAGTTGCTGTGCTGCCAAACATTGCATCTTTCGCAAGCAACGCTGTGGGCACCGTCGTCGACCTGTCCATACAAACCGCACACGCAATCAAAAGTCCAGTCTTCTTCCTCAACCTCCAATTCCTTAAGCGCCAGTCTATTGCGATCAATCTCAGATTGTAGCTGCCGGCCAGAAATACGAGCACGGCCATCGGAGCTAGGATTGTGACCTTCCGAAAGTTGAGCTAGTTCTTCTTCGTGCAAGCGTCGTCTTGCTGCCCTCTCTTTCAGTCTCTTTTCCCTTGAGAACATCCTGAAGTCCCGCTCTCGCTCCGATTTGATTTGCTTCATTCTCTCACCCTGTTCAATCTGAAGTGCTTTCTCGGCCATGTCGCGCTGCGCCCTCGCTTCCTCTTCTTCCTTTCGTTGCTCGACTTTTCCAGCAATTCGACTGGAGCGTTTTGCGTTGGCCATTTTGGCGAGACTTAACAACTCACGCTGGTGTTGCACCTGTTTCCTCTTCCTTGACTCCTCTTGCTTTTCCAATATCGGTAACAAGTGTGCATCGAGCTGGTTTCGCAGTATTCTCTCGTTCGCATCCCGCGTCTTTCGAAATTTGTCGACCAGGCGCCGTACATCGTCAAGCGTGACAGCCACGCATTCCCAATCCAGACCGCCTAAGTTACTCTTTACTTGTGGGCTATCAGGATCGGAAGATTTTGGTGCAGCACCGTGTTCTGGTATAGACCTCCCTGATTGTCGACCTCTCCCGGACCGGATATTTGCACCATATGTCTTCTGTTTCTTCGACTTTCGCACCGGTGGTTCTGAAGCTTCGGAAACGCGATAGACTCGATTATCATCCAAGACGTAGTACGTGCGGTCATCGGCATCCCAGCCATAGGGTTCTATTCTCTGAAAGATCGCGTAAGAGTCTTGACCTTGAATTCGAGAAAAAGAAAGCCACATACCCAGCTGGTTTGATCAATGTCGTGGAACTCCTCCATCTTCTCTCGCAATCGCTCAGGTTGACTCATGACCCATTGCGTGAGCTGCTGAAGAGCGATTATCTATGAGAAAAATGTCAGTACCAACTTTGCGCAGTTCAGTTGGGCTGTATAGATACTTTGGTCGGCGTGTCAAGATCGGAGAAACTACGCAGATCAGTTTCACCGTCGCCTAATGGGTTTTCAAAAGGTAGTCTGGAAATATATTCTTTGCGCAGCTGGTCGTTGAGGATTTCGTGGCTGGAAGAAGTACATCAGAAAATATGCACCGCGAGATGACCTTGCAGAATGCGCTGCGGATGCTCACGTAAGACCGCGATGTGACGAAACGAGTTTCAGTAGGGCTAGGGCGATATCGGACAGAATTGTTGAAGAAGACTTGAGGCATTCGTTTTCGATGTCCTGGGCCGCAGAAACATTAGAGAATGCTGGAATTGAGACAGCGAAGTACGCCGCCCTTACCTCGATCTCGAGTGCCTCGTCGATTTTCGCAGCCTTGCCAAAGATGTAGATCCACTGGCAAAGATTGGCAAACTCCCACATGTTTCGGATACGTTGTAGCAGTGGCGAAACTGCATCGTCCATATCACCATGCATAGCTGTTATAGCTACTTGTTTCGACGACATTGAAGCGACGAGGCCGTAGCTTCCGAAGCACCTGGTCGCGCGATTCGACTGATCCCGTCGCGGTCGAAATATCTCGCGATATGACTAAGTGGGCCTGCATAGCCCGATTTAAGTCACAACGTAAGAGCAATTTATATAAAGAGATTAATAACTAGAATTAGAATTAAAAAAGTATATACCTTATTAAAAAAAATTATATATATAAAGACTAAAAATTATCTTCTTTTTATAATTAAGAATTCCTTAAGATATCTTTAGTAAACCTATTTATATATTATTATTAAATTATACTAATTAAACTATATATATCTATTTAGTCTTATTATCTTTTATAAGTAAGAGAAAAGCTAAAGCTCTTAGAGGAAACCTTTTATTTCTTTTATTTACTTTTAGTTATATATTATTATTAAATTATACTAATTAGACTATTTATATCTATCTAGTCTTTCTATCTTTATAAATAAGGGAAAAACTAAAGATCTTAAAGAAAAACCCTTACTTCTTTATTTATCTCTAGTTATATATTAATTCTTAGTAAGAGCTAGTAAAGCCCTTCTTTTTAATTATTTCCTAAGCCCTCTTATAAGCCCTTTTTTTACTTTTACCTCTATTTTATATTAGTTCTACTTATATTTTACTCTAAGCTTATCTTAAGTCTAATAATTATATATATTAGCTTATATTAGTTATATATTTATTTTATAATCTTCTTACTTTTAATTAGGTAGTCTAGTATATATAATATATCTAATTATTCTTAAAGTAATATTATATTAAATATATATTCTTAGTCTATTAACTTATAATAAAAAAATATATAATAAATATTTTTTAATTTATTTTTATATTAATATATTTTTATATTATATTTAAATATTTAATACTTATAAAAAGAGGTATTAAAATTAATTTCTTTTATTTATAATTATATTATAATTAAGTTAATATATTATAATATATAAATAAGTAAACCTATCTTAGCCTTATATTTAACTTATAAAGGCTTATATACTAAGAATAAAATAAGTTATTTTATCTATCTTTAGCTTTTTATTTTCTTATACTTTTATTTTATTTTTTAAACTTAATTAGCCTAAGCCTTAAGTATATATTAATCTTCTTTTAATATCTTCTTATTAGTTTTTAATATATCTTAATATAAGTGTTTTATTAATAATAAGATTTATTTATTTTAATACTAGTAAAAAAGAATTATAAATAATATTTATATAATAATATATTAAAGTTAGGGTATAGCTCTTATAACTTCTTATTAAATAAAAGTCTTACTTTTTTATATTATTAAGTAGATATTTATTAGAAGTATATTAAGCTTAGTTTTTATATAATAAGTAAGAGTAACTTTAAAAGCTCTTTTAATTACTTATAAGTACCTAGCTTATAATTCCTTTAAGGGTCTTATTAGGCCTTTTATAAAGCTAATTATAAGATTATATTATATTATTACTTTAAATAATATAATTAAGTCGCCTTTATAATATAGTGGTTTTATACTAGGGAGTTTTATATAGGTTAGTATATAGATCGCTGGTTTAAATCTAGTTAGAGGTACCTCTTTTTAATTCTCTATTTATATTCCTAAAAGTCTAATATACTAAAAGTAAGTAATATTATAAGAGTTTAAATAAGATATAAAAAGAGGTAACTATAAGGTTAGTTTAGTAAAAATATTATTAGGTATATACTAACTACTATATTATAATAACTATTATAATAATAATATAAAAGTATATAAAATTATATAAATAATACCTTAGGGACTTAAGGGGGACTTTTTAGTATATACTATAGGTAAGTAAAAGATAATATATTTAAATAGTATAGGGTATCTTAGAAAAGTAGAAGATAGTATATATATATATTTAAAAGGGATAGCCTAAGGATCTAGACTAGAAGAATTAATATAATAACTATTAATACTTACTAGAAGTAGTAATAACTACTATAGGTATAAGAAGAGTAGAGGTTTTTACCTAGTTAGGTATAGGTTAGGCGTGGTAAGGCGCTAGGATAGATATTAACTATAGTTTTTCCTATACTATTAAATTATTAAGGTACCTAATAATCCTAAAGGACTACTAAGAGTATTTAAATAATAATAATAATAATATAATTAAGTAAATTCTTTATAAATAAATATCTTTTACTTCTTTAACCCTTAAGCCTTATAACTTTTTAATTATAAATTATAAAGCTTAAAGTACTAAGTATATCTTCCTTATATAACCTTAACTTATTTCTACTATTTTAACCTTACTAATAAAGTTATTTTAAAAAGGTAAATATTTATAAATAATTATATTATCTTACTTCTAAGTATAAAAAGGCTTAGGTCTAGATTATATTTATATTAAAAGTATAATAATTTAAACTTTAATATTAAAAAGCTAAGATAATAGTCTTTTATTTACTTTTTATAAATTATTTAAATATCTTTTAACTAACTCTTAGTTTTATTATAATCTTTATTTATATATAATCGGTTTATATTATTTATAAAACTAATTATATATAAGCCTAAGGCTAAATTAAAAGCTTTATAAAATAAGGCTATAAAAAAGATAAAAAGAATAAGAGATAGTAATAAGTCTTAAAGGACTTTTTATTAAACTACTTTTTTTTATAAGTTTATTATTAATATAAAGTTAATTTATTATATTATTAAAGAAAAACTAAAAGAGGTTAAGGATTTATTCTAAGTAACTAAGATAATAAAGTTTTTAAATAAGTAGTTTATAATTAATATTATTAAAAGTATTAGTTATATTTAATTATAAAAGTAATATAGCTTTTATTATAATTATAAGTAAGTATATAGAAGTAAGGTTATAAGAAGAGATAGATTTAAATAAAAGGTAGTTATATAGAGAAGTAGTTAATAAAAGACTATATTATTAGAGTATTACTAAGTATATAGAGCTATTTTACTAGGTATATAGGTATATATAATTACTTACTAGAGATTTTATAAAGGTACCTTATTTTATATAAGAATTATATATAAATATAATTATCTTTAAAAAATAAACTATATTAATATTTTCTAACTACTACTACTACTAATACTACCTTCCTTATACTACTTATTACGCCTAAAACAGCACGAGCATAACTAAGAATAACTTAGCACTTATACTCTAGCCTATATATAAACAGGCAACCTTTTTATAGCTAGTTTAACGGAATTAACTATTATTCTACCACTTCTATCTATATATTATATAGTAATAGTAAAGGAGTATCTAAGTAATCCTATTAACTACTTATACTAGTCTTAAATAGAGGCTTATTAATACTAATAAACTATTAGTTACTTTTATACTATATATAATAAGTACTAGATAACTAGATCTCTAGTCTAATAAATAATAGTACACCCTTAACTTCACGAGTAGAAAATAACGTATAACTATATTAAGCCTAATCTAGTAATAAAATTAAAAAATAACCTATTAGATATTTAAAAATATATAAATCTACCCCTAGATAATAATAGCTTAGAGCTACTTTACTAGGGGTAGTTATAGTAGGTGATTTACTACTAAAGACACGCCTAAATATATCTTAATAACTAAATAATACTATAGTAAGCCTAATATAGCTATAGCTTAATTAAGACTAAGATCTAAAAGAGAAATAATTAATAAGTTTTTCTTCTTAATTAAGGAAGAATTTAAGGACTAGGTAAAGGAGTTATAGTCTAAATATAAATAAATATAAGCTTAAGGTAAGGCTAAGATAGCCTTAGTAAGAGCTAATATCTTAATTAATTATAAGATAATATAAGCTATTATTAAAGAAATAATTATATAAATACTTAAAGAAAGCTAAAATACTAAATAGCCTTAGCTACTAACCTAAGTATAATCTTATACTAAGGTAGTAGTAGCCTAGAACTAGGCTAGCCTAAGGGTAAAGTTAGTCTTAGCTAGATATAAGTAAGAACTAGTTATTAATACTAAAAGATATACTTAGGAGATTAAGAACTAGTCCCCCTAAGAGGTTATTATAATAGTTAATAGGGTAATCTACGCTAATACTATAGTAGTAGTATACTACCTTTCCTTAAGAGATATAGTTCTAATATTCTATTAAGAAGTAAAGGAATATATAAAAGATAAACTATAAGTAAAGGTTATATTTAGCCTAGAAATAACTTTATCTTAATAAGTCTATATTATAGTTATTAAAGTAGTCTTATTTAGTAAGGTTTTATAAGATATAATTAACCTTATAATAATACTTTTTACTTTTAATAAAGTAAATATTATTATTATAAAAATATATTACCCTTAATTTAAGTTTAAGATAAAGGCCTTACTTATTATTAGAACTTATAATATAAAAATAATAAACTACTTATATAAATAAAAAGTCTTTTTTAACTTATAAGTATTCTAATATAAACCCTTTTTAGATATAGTCTAGCCCCTATAGTACTTTTAATACTACTAGTATAAGTATATAGGAAAGTTCTACTAAAATAAAGAGTATTATAGTTAATATATATACTAATCTTATCTAGGGACTAAGCTATACTTAGCTAAGATAGATAATAAGAAAAAATAGTACTTAAATTATAAAGGTAATTACCTAGTATAGTCTTAAGACTATTTTATAATAAAATAGTACTAGGGCTAAGCCTAAGAGGTATATTACTTTTAATTAATATAGTTTAAATCTTATCGCCTAAGGGAGAAAAGAGCCCTAAGGTCTCTAAGGGCGTTATTACCCTTAAAAAGAGCTAGAAGTATATAATACCTAAGGGGGCACTTACTAGGCCCCTCCTTAGCTATATTAGCTATTTAGAGGCCTTTCTTTATATAAACTAATATACTAAACTTTAACTTTATTAACCTATAAAGAGGATTTATAAAACCTATACTAATATTACTAACTAAAATCCTTTAAAGAGAGATACTAGCCCTTAGGTTAGGTAAGAGCTAGACCTTAGACTTCTTATTATTAGCCCTTACCTTATTAATTAAGAGTAAAAACCTTCTCCTCCCCCTCTTATTATTCTTTATAACCTTAGAACTAAGCTAAGATATAGTTATAACTAAGCTAGCCTTACCTAGATAAATAAATAAAGATCTTTTTTTAAAATATTTATAAAGATAATAATAATATATAATTAGCCTTTTATTAAGAGGATAGCCTAAATATTATAATAATTTAAAAAGTATTATTAGGTAGCCCTTTACTTACCCCTATATTAGTATTATACTAGTACCTCTAGGGGGTAGGTAGATAATAACTTATATTTATAAAAGAATTAATAGATTTACCTAAGAAGAAATAATAAGAGAAGATATATACTATATTTAATTTTATAAGAATCCTCTTATCCTTATAAATCTCTACTTAGAGCCTAATATAAACCTAGGCTAACTTATAGGTAATATATTACTAGCGCTAGGAGTCCTAAGAGCTATAGTAGGGGATTTTAACCTTTACTATCTATCTTAGGACTTATATAAAAAGAAATCCTTATATATTAATAAGATAATTAAGGCTTTAGCCTATATTAGGACTACCTTAATTACCTAATTAGGAATAGTAATATAATATAAATATAACTATTATATAAGTACTCTAGACCTCCTCTAGGCTACTTTATTACTAAGACCTTAATATATATTTCTAGACTAAGACCTATATAGCTTAGACTATACCTTATAGCTACTAGAACTTTAAATACTCTAGATAGAGGTAACTCCTAAGATAAAGAGATAAGGTAAGATTAATAAGAGTATTATATTAGTAGAGATAATAGCCTAGCTTCTAGCTATAGCTAAGTTATTAATACTTAATTCCTTATAAGTAGAAGTAGTATATAGCTAGCTTACCTTAGTACTTAAAGATATTATTAGGAAGGCTATCCCTAAGATAAGACTACCCTAGGACTAATAACTAGCCTAGTGGTTAGAGTTAGTAAGAGGGGTAGTAATAAAGATAAAATAAGCTTAGTAAAGGGCCTTAAGATCTAGAAACTAAGTTAACTAAAATAAAGTAAATATAATAAAGAAGGCCTAGGCTTAAGCCTTAGCTAAGGTATAATAAGTAGCCTAAAGAACTTACCTAGATTTACTAGGAGACGCCTTAGCCCTATAGAGGTAATACTAGTAAGCTAAGAGGTATATAGTAAAATATATAGTAGATATAATCCTAGTACTAGCTTAACTAGACTAGAGATTATTAGTATAAATAAGAAAAAAAAAAGTAAAGGTCCTAGCTAAAAAGTTCTATTATAATTATAAGTAAGTATATAGAAGTAAGATTATAAGTAGAGATAGATTTAGATAGAAGAGAGTAATATAGAGAAGTAGTTAATAAAAGACTATATTATTAACCTTATTATTCTATCTTCTATCTAAGAA
>JAEIJG010000162.1:0-46573 GCA_037289395.1 Beauveria scarabaeidicola | reverse complement strand
ACACCCTCTTTGCCTCACCTTCAACGACCAGACCCCCCCTTTCTTTTACCTTTGCTTTTAAAACACTCTTACGAACTTGATATATCCTCATCACATCTCAACCTCGATAACTCACAATTCAAACTGCTTCCGCTGGCCGGCCCTTCACTCATCTTGTTTAGTGACAGCGATCCTCTGGCGAATTGATACCCCCATCCCTGTTACGATTGTCTTGGATTCTGCACGTACAAAGCGCCCTTTTTTTCATATTCCCAGCCAAGGTAAAAACAAGAATCACTTCTTGTTTTTACTTAACACCCCTACATGCATCCATTTCGCCAGAGTCGGCCCATCCCTGCCAGGGTACGCCCTGGAGTCACTTCGGATTATTATCTCTACAGTACCTCTGCCCCGGCTGGCAATATGACGGCCCAGTTTGGCAACTGCAACGACGATTTGTCTGTGTTTCGGCAGCCGGAGGACTTTTACACCCAGGATTCCCGATTCCTGGCCTGCTCGGAGCCCATCTCCCGCCACATGAGCTCAGAGGGCTCCCCCTCATTATCTACACCAGCATCGCCAATGCTGAGCACCAGCTTCAACTCCTTCTATGCGCTGCAAGGCAGCCCCCCTGGAAGTCCCGTGTTTCCTCAGCTGCAGGACATGCCAGGTGCTGGCGTTGGCTCTCCATACAGCACGCAAAGTGTGACGACGAGCTGCGAAGGGCACTCCCCGAGAACCGTGGCGGAGGACTTTGCAGGCGAATCGTATGTAACCTTTCTTATGACCTCGTTTCCTTGTTTGCCCTTTCTCATGTCTCCCCCTTTCCTTTTTTTGAAAACATAAATAGACTAGTTTCAACACAACGCAACTAACACGTATTCGCCGCATCTAGGCCCAAGGGACGCGACTACCCAGTAGTGTGCCTGTTCCCCGGCTGCGACACCAAGCCCTTCAAGCGCCGCGCCGACCTCGATCGCCACTACAAGCACAAGCACGCACCGGCGTCGCAAAAAGACTCGTACTTTTGCGACTATCCAAAGTGCGCGCGTCGCCGAGACCCTTTTCATCGCCGAGATCACTTCCGCGATCATCTGCGCGAGTTTCACAAGGAGGTCATCGAGAAGCGCGGTGGCTCGGTCAGCGAGGAATGGCTCGAGGAGCGCAACATATCGTCGACGTGGTGGCGATGCGCCAAGTGCCTGGTACGCAACTACGTCGAGCAGAGCGGCTACGAGTGCCCCAAGTGCAAGACGACGTGCCAGGCCAAGCGCAAGGAGCTGCGCATGCGTGATTGACTGGACGCCGCCGCCAACTGAGACCCATTGATTTTCGTTTACGTTGTTGAAATTCTCATGGTTTCTCTCTCTCCTCTACTCTTTTCTCTCTCGGCTTATACGACTTGTTATTTGCGTGTCACACGCTCTCAGTCGGCGGCGAGAGCCAGCGCTGGCAGCTCTCCACCAAGACCGGCCCTCTGCTACATATGACTAGCGCGCCAAGGCCCTAACTATCGCTCGAAAATAAGAAGAATTCTGAACGAAAGGGCACCATCGCGGTCGACCAGAGGCGGTCACCAGCAACTGCAGGCCAGTGGGGAACCCACTGGGAGCAACCCGCTAAAAAACAGCGTCGGCGACTGCGGTATCATTTCCTCATCTAGCGGTTCCTGATATGTACGCCCATTTGTTCTTCTACGACCTTGCCGTACGAGGAATAAGTTTGGGGCGAAACAGCCTACGGTTTAGCCCTGACTATGCTTCTCGGCCGAGACCACCCGCACAGCCTCAAACACACACTGGCCATTGCAAATACCCTTTTGGGCAGCTTCAGCTGTAGCTGGGGCTGTGCTCGTGTTTTGCCTTTTTGGTCTCTTTCTGAAACTCTAAGATGGAGTGGGTATTAGTTATTGAGTCACTCGTCGAACCACAGTTTGAAAGAGAAGCGAGTTCGACGGCAAGAGTGGCTACGTCATGCGAGTGGCTATCAAATCTCCTTTTTTCCCCGCCATTAACTTTTCACGTGTTTATGAATCCCGGGCGTATACAGAAGCCCACCTCTTCTTCTATATCATGGTTTAGAAATCAGAGCTAAGACAGTGATTTTTTCGAGTAGAATCATTATTTTTTCGACTCTTGTTCTCGCTTGTGACTCTGAAATTCCATCACCTTGCACAATCGCGGAAAAAAAGAGTCGGTGCCTAAAACGATGTGCAGCGGGATCGTCTCTCAGCTCAGGCGGGCATATCTCTTCTTTTTCGCCTTGTGACTCTGCCATTGTCCAATCACGCCTCGACACCAAACCTGGGCAATTTATGCACAAACTACCTTGGTGTGCTTGGCAAATCTGTTGCTTTTCTTCTTCTTTTCTTCCTCCTCCTCCTCCTCCTCCCCCGCCCCCCCTCAAAAAAAAAAAAAACTCCTTTTACTTTTACAGCTCCAGGCAGACGAGTTTTCGACGACGCCATTCGCCAGACCTCCCTCCCCCGCCCTCCTCCACCAACTCAATCGCTAGGATCACGTACGATGAATGAGCAAGCCACATGACCTCTTTTGCTGCCCAGTCCCCCCTCCCTTTCTCGCTTTTCCCCACAGCGAAGGAAGGGAAGGAGGGAGGGGGGGCCGAGCTTGATACATGCATCTCCATGGAAGCCTTCTCGAAGGAATAACTACTACCTACAGGCTACTAGAGAGAGGGAAGCCGGTGGTGGTGGCGCAGCACCCTTTTGTCGGGGACGCGTGACCCCACATTTCTTTTCTACTATTAACTCTACCTACCCTCAGCGCCAAACTCACGGTCTTGTTTGGACTGTTATCGCGGGGAGGCAGTGCTTCTAATTCCATGGGCTTTTTCGTCCTATCATGGGCCCTGTTTCTGTGCCAGTCTGGCCCCGAGTGAGACAAGGTACAGTGGATACGGGAATAAAGCCTGGTTGCGCCGAGAGAAAGCTTATTGTTTGGCTTCCATTCTCCCTTTCGCACTCTGCACACCGGCCAAGAACTGTTGGTAGGGACTGATGAAGAATTCCAGTAGATTGCCCGAATTATCTGCTACGCTGCAACTACATACTATGCCATTGTTGGAACCCCAGTCATCGAATTACATGATGCGCCATACAACAACCCCCCTTTCCCAAAAGCTTACTGGTACATGAACCTCATCGCCCTACATAAGTGCGCCGTGCCCTCGCTTACAGATCCACGCCCCCCCCCCCCTTTTCTACCTGGGGTGCTGCACTGCTTGACTGCTAAACATGACACCACCACCACCACCATTTGCAGCATCGCAGCATCGCAGGTCTAGCCCTGCCGAGCATGCATGTCTCAACGCTCCAGGCAGCAGTGAATTCTGCATTGTGCAGCAGGATGTACCTTATGGTGTAAACTCAATCGGATCGCCCTGTATGTTGGGCAGTGCTCTGATATCCGGCCGTCCTGCCTCGCGTCGCCTATTACGTCGTCTCCGGCTCATCACTCGCCCCGACGGTGCTTTTGGCGCAAAGAAGCTGCTCTGCTCTGCCTCGCTGGCCTTGGGTACCGCCGCCACAGCAGCGCCGGCACCACCACTGGCCAGCCTGCCCACAAACAGACTCGGTGGGTGGAACGTCGACTCTGGCTTCAAAGTCATGTGCTGCACCTCCGGCAATGTAGACTGCGATGCATCTTTCGAGTCTGTGGGGAATGCTTCGAGTTCATCTCGCAATTCACCCAAACAAGCGGGGGCCTCATCGCCGCTGGTCGTCTGGGGTTGATTGGAGAAGCGCATACTGGTCGTCGACGGGCCTTTCGCGGAGATGGTCAGTGGCGGTGCTGGCCCAGTTGGAGCAGGCGTGGGGCCCTGACGCTGCTGTGTGGTAGGGACTGGAGATGCGTTTTGGAGCGCGCTCGCGTTCCGCGTCGATACTTCAATCGCCGCAGTCTTGACCCCGAGCTTGCTCCGGCTGTCGGACGCTTCATCCCCGTCGGGACCACAATGCCCAACTGACTCAATCGCGACAGGGACAGGGTGACAAGACCCAAGCACGAACCGCTTCCACACCGTGTTCTCGTCCTCGTCACCAAGCTCTGGGGCTGTTGGCACCGAGCGCTTGTAGGGCAGCGCCGACAGCCGGTTGCCCAGATGACTTGTCTCGCCTATTCTGTACACGTCGGGCGTGGTGATACTGCTCGGGAGGGAATCGCTACCTCTAGGAAATTCTCTATCATGCACCGCAATCGCTTGGGACGACGGCCGTCGAGGCGGGGGAAGATCGAGGTTGCGCTCAACTAAAAGCGGTAAACCATTGCATATACCCGGCTGTCTGAACTCTCGTGGTGACTCGGATATTTTGCTTGAGCTGTCTTCCTTAACAGGCTCCGCTACCACACTTTCCCCAGACTTGCTTTCCGTAGCCGCAACGTAACTGGACCCATCGCTCTGCAGCCGCGAAAGACTCGCTGGCTCGAGATTCAGTGCGACATCACCACCAAGCGCTAAATCCGACAACCTTGCATAGACACTTTGCGGCATGCATCTAATAGGTTGTGGATGAAGAAACTGTGTTGCAGGAATAGCCTTGACCAAAGGCTGATCAAATATAGACGGACTTGTGTGCGACATGCTCTGTAGCTGCGTGTCGCGGCCAGCCTTTGCTTTCCCAATCTGCAAGGCCCGCTCAGCGCAAGGAGATTCTGGAACGAAACTGCTGAGGCTTTTCGATGCAGATGATGAGATGTCGTATAATGACCCTCGCTTGACAATCGGTGTCTCTGGTAATGCACTTTGTCCTTTAGAATGCCATGTCCTAATGCTGTTGTTTCCAGGACTCCAGCGGTATTCCTGGCTCGCAATTTTGATCACGGTGTCTGCAGAAATTTGATTACTTGACGCCTTCGCCAGAGGTGACCCGAATTGATCGCGTGATAAGTGGCGCTGAAATGATTTTCTTGATCTCGCCGTCTCGGGGTAGGTGATAATCACAGGCTTCTGTAGCTCCACGCCGGACCAGTCACTCTGCTGTAATAATTTGCGTCGCTTTGCGTCCATACTCGTATCATCTTGTTCCTTAGAGCTGTGGATTCTCTTTGTTTTCTCTATGCGTCTGTCGTCCTTTGAATACTCTGTTGCCTGCTGCACGGTCTCGGGCAAGTCTTGCAGTGTCAAGAGCCTGCGTCTCGGTTCTCTGTGCCGTGTCGCCTCAGGGGTCTGTTGAACCGATATCTCCTGCGGGTCCTTGAGATAGCTCGGAACAAAATCCTCGGCGTTGTACTTCCGCCTTCGTGAATTGGTGACCTTCTGGCGCTTGGCCTGGGCGAAATACTGCTTCTGCCTCGTCGCATCGTTGTTGTAGCTTCTCCGTGAGTGGCGGGCAAGCTGTCCGTTGTTCCAGTTCATGACCAATTTCAATTGGAAAGTCGATAAAGTTCTTAACTGATTTGATCTGATAAATTCATTGTCCGATACAGAATATGCAGCTGTAAAAGTGGCAAGCAAGAGCTGGTGAGGGCACCGGCCGTTTGCCAGCTGGCAGTCAGTGGCCGAAGTGACATGCACAGGCGCCGCACACGGATAGTCGCGAAGCTTCAGGTGGCGGTGTGATACTTATACGGAATACTTTCAGTTCAATTTCTATACCACTCCAAGTTCACTGTCATCGGCGGCCACATAGCGTACCTTGCCTCGCGGGTCGTACAGTGTGTAAAGTGCGCGTACCATTTATCCACACTGTGTGACATCCCTGAAGCGAGTGAAGCCACGCCACCTAGCTCAAGCCTGCGTCCGTCGAAGCTTGAGCTCACTGCCGACCAAAGTAATTGGCGCGCATTATATCGACAGCGAGCGCGCGACTCGATCCGCCCTTTTTTCGAGCATACATTATAGGAATATGGCGGACGCTGAAGAGAAAGCGCGGCAGGAAAAGATTGCGGCCGCAAAGAAGCGCGTGCGTTTAACCTGGTAACACGTACCCTGTCCAAGCTTACAATAGCCCCGTCAGGTCGAGCAACGCAAGAAGAAGAAGGATAAGAAAGTCGCCGACGCTTCAAAAGATGATACCAAGGAGGAATCTGCCGATGCAGCTGAAGACGGGGTTCCCGAAGTCGCCAAGGACGATGTCGACACGGCAAAGGACTCTGCCATCGAGGACAAGTCCGATGATAGCAAGGCCGACGAATCTGAGCCCACATCTGCGCTTTCCTTGGCTGAACAGTCAAAGGCCAGGTCTACATCATTCCGAGCGAGCTCCATATCGGGCATGCCTGCCTCACCAGGGCTATTAAGCCCGGACGGCGACACTGCGCCAGACATCTAC
Source organism: Beauveria scarabaeidicola (assembly GCA_037289395.1). Classification (NCBI taxonomy): domain Eukaryota; kingdom Fungi; phylum Ascomycota; class Sordariomycetes; order Hypocreales; family Cordycipitaceae; genus Beauveria; species Beauveria scarabaeidicola. The sequence continues at coordinate 40,305 of JAEIJG010000162.1, read as the reverse complement.
AGAAAGCACGTCGCCCGAATCGAGGAGCTAGAAAAGGAAAACAAGCGCCTTCAGAGAGAATACTCTGACTCAGATAAGAGATGGAAGAAGACGGAGAACGAACTTGCTGATCTACGGGAAGCTGACGACAAAAAGATATCAGACGATACGGAGAAGCTGGTAAGGAATTGTCCTACAGCGACATGAAATTGACTAAGCAGCATATAGAAGGGCGAAATTACTTCTCTGGAGCGAAAGAACACGCAGCTTCAGCAGCAGATTTCGCGCGGCTCCGGTCACGCGCACCGCCAGTCCGTTTCCACCACGTCGCCGCCCCCGGCGCTCCAGGCCGAACTCGATTCCAAGACGTCAACAATCGAATCGATGGAGATTGAGATCTCTAAGCTGCGCTCGCAACTCGAGCGCCACCAGAGCGGAGCCTCGTCCGAGAAGGAGCAAGTCGCCGCACTAGAAGACAAGGTGGCACGTGCCGAGGCTGCTGCTGGCAAAGCGCAGCGAGAACTTCAAGACGTCAAGAAGAACCTGGAGCGCGCCACCGAAAAGGCGGTCCGCGAAGGCGGCGAGCGATCCAGCGCCGAAACCAAGGCGAGCACGTTGGAGCACGAGCTGGCGGCGCTGAGGGCAACCCATGAGGAGCTTGCCAAGAAGGCCGACGGCTTCGAGAAGAAGGCGGCCACGCTGACTACGCTGCACAAAGAGCAGGACTCTCGCTCGCAGGTGCTGAAGCGCGAAAAGGACAAGGCCGAGGCCGAGCTCGCCGAGCTCCGCACCCGCGTCGAGAAGCTTGAGGGCGAAAACACCAAGCTGCGCAGCCGCAAGTCCACCGACGGCGGCGGCGGCCTCGATGACGAGGGCATGGACGAGCTCGAAAACGAAGAGCGCCAGCGTCTGGAGAAGAAGATTCGCGCCCTTGAGAAGGAGGTGCACGAGCTGCGCAGCGGCGAGTGGATCCAGCGCCGCCGCGACATGGAGTCGTCGTCGGGCTTCCAGGACGTCGACCTCTCGGCGCCGTACGGCTCGCCCGCGCAGCGCAAGAACTCGAGCGGCGGCATCGGCCAATTCCTCACCAACGGCCTCAATGCGCTCGCCGGTGGTGGCGACGACGACGCCGACGATGAAGGGCTCCTCGAGGACGACGACGCCGAGTTTGACGAAGAGGCGTTCCGCAAAGCGCACGAGGAGGAGCAGATGCGCCGCCTGGAGCGCATCAAGGAGCTTAAGCGCGCGCTGAAGCACTGGGAGGGCTGGAGGCTGGACATTGTGGACCTGCGCCGGGGCGGCGTGCTTGGTGTGGGGGATATCTTTGATGTCTAAAAAGACTGTACGGGCTCACTGTAGGAAGATGAGGTTGTGTATAGCCTAATGCATGGTGTTTATTATGCCCTGCCACACAGCCGATAGCAGTTAAACGTGTCCTCTGAAGGAGACATATAAGAAAGCACGGAAATTTTAAATGACGAGCGTGAAGGGAGGTATTAGTCTCAGACCGTGTGAAGCCGCAGTCGCTACAACTGACTCCATTGGCCACGGGGGAGAAGCACGTCGCGAACCCCTTTAAGATAGCATTAATCCATTACCATCAAGTCTGTTCATTGACGAACAGCACTTGCAGTCATATGTGATGCGTCAGCTTATAACGCTCGGCTGGCAGATTGAATCATGCTGGCTACAATCTGGGCCTATTCACATTGAAGTAGCTCGAATATCGACGTCTACATGTATAAAGCTGCACACCAAATGCATAACCCTCGGGTTTTGAGGCTTCTGGGACAGAGAGCATCATGCACAATACGCCTCTTCCCTAATTGAGCTGAGCCGGAGCTCAAAAACATGATGGCTGTCAATAAAATCGACGAGATTGCTAGCTCATCAACCCTGAATCGGTCCGCTCTAGCACGTCGGTAATTGCTCCTCCTTCAACGGTTATGACCGTGTCTGCAGTCCGGATTGCCTCGAGGTCATAGGCAACCATAAGAACAGTGCAGGTGGCAAACTCTCCATCGATGAAGTCGTATACGTTTTTACATGTATGACCATCTAGATGAGTCATGGCATCGTCAATAAGCACTACTTTTGTGTCTTCTCTGCGCCTGTGCAGAGCGCCACGGGCAAGGCTCAGTAGTTGCTTTTGCGCCTTGGAGAAGCGCATCCGATTCATACTGGCATCAAGGCCGCCCCGACGCTGCACCGCATCCCACAGCATCACGCGATGCAGCATGCTGATCAGATCGGCGTCACTAAAGTATGACTCCAACATTGAGAGCGGATCCAAGTTGGAGCGTAGTGTTCTTTCCAGCTCGAGACCTTCTCTCGTAATGGTTGTTATGGAGACCTGAGAACTACCCGAGGTACGTCTGTCAATTCGACAATATTGACCAATGGGCCAACTGTGAATAGGGCGTCAGCAAGCTGCAAGTGCCCAAAGTCGTTGGTAGCCATGATGACAGTACACTCCTAGTTGAATACTAGGCCACGATTGCCAAACGGATTCTCGTAGATTTGAGAAGCCATATTGTACTGGACAGCATTGAGTATAAGCGGCCTAGCTAGCTATCTAGCACGATGGCGTCCCGCGAGCCGTACGCCGGACGCCGGACGCCGGACACTGGTCTGACTTGGAGAAACCACCGAAATAGCAACCCCGTCCGTTGGAATGAAAGAGTTGGCAGAGATATCCAACCAGTAGCTTCTTCAGTGCTGATAGAGACGATGAAGCTGATGACCACGAAAAGCGTTTGCCGTCCGTCGTTGGCTGTACTGTTAGCTATCAGTACCAAGTAGTGTCGTGAGGGCAAAGTCCAAGCTATGGGTGTAGCCTGTTACATCCAAATGTTACCCTGTCTGCAAGGTGATGGCCAAGGCAGTCCAGTGGCGCAAGTGGCGTCAGTTGCCTCATACCAGCGTAAATATATAAACACCGCCGCCCGCGTGCTCCGCGAAAAGCAACTGAATCGGCGCATGCTACTAACAACAGATGACGGATCCTATCTAGTAGCTATTGACCCAGGCTCCGGTGCGCGAACTGCGACGGAGCACATGCACAAGATTGCCCGAGTCTAGCTCAATTGCGAGATCCATCTCGGCGGCATAATCTCTCTGGTGTGCAATGGTGATGACGGTACAATCCGTGAAAGCCTCAGCCATCAGTTGTCGCATTTTCTCGTCTGTTGTGGCATCCAGCGAGCTGGTCGCCTCATCCACCAAGACAATTTTCGTCTGCTTGACTTGCTGGTGTAAAATCGCCCGAGCGAGAAATAAAAGCTGCTTCTGGCCGTGGGAGAAATGACTTTTCGACATGTCAGACTCCAGACCCCCCTGCCGGTGGATGTGAACCCAAAGACCAACGCGTTCAAGCGTCGCGATGATTTCAGCGTCGGTAGGGGGTGTCAAAGCGAACGGGAAGGTGTTGACACGGATTGTCCCCTTCAATTCCACACCTTCCTGTGTCATTGTTGTGATGCTTGAGCGCAGAACATGTCGAGGAATCATCTTGATCGAAAGGCCGTCGATATTGATGCTGCCGGAGAACTCAATCAAGTTCAGGAGTGCGAGCATCATAGACGTTTTTCCACTACAGATAATTGTTAGCTTACATTATCCATCAATACTGAGAGTGTAACAAGTCGTAGCTCACCTCCCAGTTCGCCCACTGATGCTGACTCTCTGGCCATGCTGAATGCTGACAGTCGTATTCTTGAGAGCATTGTAGGCCTCGCCCTGTGGCCCACTGTAAGAGTGTTAGTCAGTGCAGACGGGCACAGGCAAATATGATTCGTATAAGGCTTACGTATATTTGGCGGTGACGCAATTGAAGTCAATCTTGCCACTCGATGGCCAGTTGTCTGACAGTGCTGGCATATCCACGCTGTCTTGCTCCACGGGAGTTTCTTTGCACAAAGACTGAATTCGAGCGAGACCACCCAGACTCGTTTCTAATTGAACCCACACTTGTAAACAGTATGAGGCTGTGGTGCTGAAGGAAATCAAGTTCAACAAGGCCAAGCCAATGGCACTGTCTGAACTAGACTCTGGGAACACAGTTGCTACGCTGACAAGAGTGACAGCAGTAATAAATGTCATGAAATCTAGCACCAAGGTCAGCCACTGTTGGATGCATAGTAGGTAGTAAAATGGTCGCTGGGAGTGGTTGAGGCGTGTAATCAGCTCTTTATCGAAAGACCGCTGCCAACCAAGACCACGAATATGGGCCATTCCAGAGCTTGTCTCTGTAAAATGTGTGACCAGCGGCGATGTCGTTTCCAAGTCCAGATATCGTAGTTGACGTGAGGTTCTCAAATAAAAATATTGAATGCCATACAAGATCGCGACGAGAAAAATAATAATGGGTGGCGTGAATTTGGCTCCTGATGCGATGATCCCCATGTCGACTAGGACGTTGAAAAACATGGAGACTGTCGTCATTAACATCAAGGGCATTTGTTGTGATATCAGAGAAATGTCCTGGCTGAATCGGTTGAGAAGAGACCCAGCATCTGTATGGCTGAGATACGAAAGTGTCGAGTCCAGAACTGTTTGCACCAGTCTTGAGTGTAATTCAACTGAGCTTTTGGGCACGATCTGCTTCAAAAACTGAGCACCCGAGGCACACGTTACCATGGTTTCTACGAGGCTCAGAGCTGCAAAGCCTGCAAAGTACCAATCGTTTGCTGCGTCTGTACTTAACCAGATTTGCATAAAAGTTTCTTCAGTCGAGTGAGTAATTAGTAGTCAGAACTTAAACTGTACAGTTGAGTGCTTACGGGGCATCCTCTCCATTACAGCAGCAATGGCGGCCACGGTAAACCAAGTGACAAACAACAGGCAGTGCGTAGTACGGAAGTAATAACCATAGAGTGCCAAGTCCCCATGTCGCCTATCTTGGTCGAGTTTGTTCGTCTCCGGAACTTGTCTGCCCAAGTCAACTGACGGCGGTTCGAATTCTCCAGATGTTGCGGGTACGTCAATCTCGGGTCCCGGAGTTTCTTCTCGAACGTTGGTCGCAACACCACGGGCCGAATCGGTTCGGCTGTTCATCTTCTTTTGGCGGACCCGACCTTGGTGGCTTATCTCAAAGACTAGGTCGGCTTCCTCAAGAAGCTTAGCTGGCAAAAATATAAGCAATTGCACAACACTTTTCAAAAGGCAATCGATTTACTTACGCTCATTTGTCGTCATTATCGCTGTAGAATTCCATCGACGAAGCAGGCCGTTTCGACCGCAGACTCGCTTAAAAACCAGTTCTGCGGTATCAGCGTCCAGAGCACTGAGGATATTGTCCAGTAAAACGATCGAGGCCCGAGCAAACAAGGAGCGCGCCAAACCCTATTTTTCGTGTCGTTAACTACTGCCATCGACAGTTGCGTGAGTAGGTTCAATCTACCAAGCGTTGCTTTTGTCCTCCGCTCAGGTTACAGCCATTACTACCTGCCATACTGCTGTCGCCATCTGGAAGTTCGGCCATGTCCTTGTCGAGTGCGCACGCAAAAACGACCTCATTATAAAGTTCCTCGGCAAATAGGTACGGGCCGATGATGTTATCTTTGATAGTGGCATTCCGTATCCATGGCGTTTGGCTGGTATAAGCAATCGTCTTTGACGCAACTTGTAGAGTGCCTGTGTTGACGCTGAGTTCACCCATAATGGTCTTGAGGAAAGCTGGTTTGCCGCTACTGACAAGCCCATGCATCATGACGAGAGACCCGGTGGGGACGCGTAACGTAACATCTTTCAGTATAGGGCCCGAGAAGTCGGAATTGACAGACACATTCTTCATCGTAACAGCATATTTGCTGGGTCGACCGTGCACCGTCTCGTCCTTGTCTGATTTCTCTACTTCATTTTCTCCTCGTTCAGGGCTTTCGCGTTGGTCCCGTCGCTCAGGTAGCGTAAGGAACTTTTGGATACGTAGAAAGCAAGCATACCCACTTGCATAATAGGGTAAATGGCCAAGCAAGCTGTTGAGTGGCAGAGCAGCGATGAAGATGGCGGCATAGGCGGCAAAGGTTTCCGATACTGTCATCGGGTTTGAGGCACGTGTCCAAAATCTGGCGCCAGCTAAAACCGCCACGGGCGTCATTGCAGCGCCAAATCCGTCTATCAAACGCTGGTAAGTATAAGTCGCCTTCGAAGAGCAAGCATATTGGTGTCGAGCTTAGCTTACAGATGCCGTAAATCATAATACGGCAATTACGCTCAATCATTGATGTTTCGATTTCGTCGAGTCTCTTTTCTTGCAGATACGTGGATATAGCATCTGTTAGCCCCATAGCCTTGATACTCTTGAGTTGGGCTAGAAAATTGGAAGTGGCGGCGACACGGGTCTCGACCTTGGCATTCCAAGCGCTTCTTGCGCTGGCCATCTTCTTGGTGACCATATAGGTGCCCATGGCAGCAACTGTCCAGAATGGTTAGAAGCCTTTCATGTGACGTAAATTCGGCGCCCACTGACTCGAGGAAGGTATAAAAATAAGCAAGCAAGCATAGCCAACAAAGGTATAAAGCGCATAGATTCCGAGACCAAGTTCCACTAAAGATGCCCAAGTCGAGTGCATATAGCCTAGGCCCTCTTGAACGCCCGCCATGTCTGTCGTCATGAGCGTAACGGCAGCTGAATTTTCGAGCTGGTCAATGGTCAGCCTCTGCAGCTTGTTGTAGATTGCAAAGACAAGAATCCCGCGAGCGCAAGTTATTGCTTGTAGTTCTAATCGCTCGAAGATCGATCTCGATACCTTGGTGGGTGAGTCGGTCAGTCAAGATGTAGTTAGATGGCATCCGAATGAAGGACAACTCACCATTAGGCCGCCGAATATGAGAACAGAGGCACCAATGAGCCCATTGGTGACTGCCGAGGAGGCACTGTTTGTACTGACGGCATCAATTACACGCTCCATAAAAAATGGCCTGCTGAATGAACAGCCAATGAAACATAGCCGAGGCAATATAGGGATCAAGAATTGCCAACGAAGCGTGCGAAAAAAAGCACGAGCCAGCGGCAGCTTGGTGCTTCTGTCCACTGGCTTACAATTAGTATTAATGGACACACCATCATTGGACGCGAGAATTGTCGGAACCGGGTGCCGTAAGGTAACTCACCTTGGTTCCAATTTGGTACAAACTTGTCGAACAGAGGCTCAGAATCGTACCGGTCACCGATATGCGGTAGCTCATCAACAGTGAAGTCTTTGACAAAGCCCAACCGAAGAATTGGGTTGACCCAGAGGAGCAATGCTCGGCCCCAAAACCCACCGCGCTCTGCTGGGCCCAGGCGAAACGGACTCGAATGGAATAGATGATGTTTCGGTATCTCTTCCATCATGGCAAGGGTGAATTTTAGGATGGCGATGGTTGCCTGCAATGCGCCCAGAGAATGAAGTGAGCCTCGCAGAAAATAGGACCGCGTCATTGTCATGTCGAAGAGCATTGTCATGGAAAGATAGATACTCAAGAATGAGGATTGGTGCAATGAAAAGCTGTGACTGATGTAGAGTAGGCCGACAACACAGAGTGAAGCGATAAACGACATGACGGATGCCGCAAGAGACACGCCTGACCGATACAAACCCGCCTTTTGCCATGAGATAATACTTGCGAGCTGTACGGCGATGAGTGCAGTGCCAGCAGTAAGCTTGAACCAGAGAAGAGGACCAGGTCGGACTTTATGAGTGACAATTAGCATTCTCCCGAGATAAAAAGGCATGACAAGTATGACGATGCCTGCTGGAACCATGCCTAGCATGACAAGCTCGAATAAGAAGGTGAAGTCGAACTTGCCGGGCAGGACAGGCCCGAACTTGTTGTCGATTGTAGGAAGCATTGTGGCTAAGGCCCGGCGGAGCAGCAGGATGAGGGTCAAAGTCCGTGAGCGTGCATGCCGAGGGGCTGATGGCGTCCGGGTGCTGCGAAACAGACAGCGTCTGCGCGTGTAGAGAGACAAGTGTTGCGAGATCCGAGGAACGCACGAGTAGGATGAGATGAGAAGCAGCAATGTATATAATGATATAATGAGCGTGGGAGCAACAGCCCAAAGGAGGTGGGGCAAGTATACAAGATGGGCGGCGCAATTGGACGCAGCCAGGTGAATCTGGTGAGGGGGCCACGGAGCGGGAGCAACACGGCAGACGAGGCTCGTGTGAGAGAAGAACCGCCATCTGAAGACGGAGTAGCGAAGTCGGGAATCAGCAACTCCCCATCGGTGAAATATGTATACATGGACGGAGATCTCATCAGGACAGGTGGACGGGCACCGCGATTCCCAGTGATAGTCATTACGAAGTATACCGAGTTGGAAACAACGGCTGAGCGACTGGTTGATTATAGAGGTGTGGAGCAAGCAAAAGAACCTGGCCTACTATCACGCGGAACAGTGATTAGGCATAGAAATAGTATTAATTAAGGAGCAAAAGAAGCTATAGTATAAAAGGGAATAAGAGATACCCTTATAAGGTAGGTATATCTTCTACTATATAATATTACCTTTATTATAAGTACTAAATCTTATAAGTCTATTTTATAATATCTTTTAATTTAATATACCCTTTTAATTTTAAGTTATTTTAAATTAAAATATAAAAAATATATTATAAATATAAAAAATAATAATTTTTAATATTTTTATATATATAATAAAAAATAAAAAATAATAATATTATTATAAGAGTTTAAATCTTTAATTAATATAATATTTATATAACCTATATCTTTATAAGTAGAAAATAGTATATAACTATATTAAGCCTAATCTAATAATAAAATTAGAAAATAACTTATTAAATAATTAAAAGTATATAAATCTACCCCTAAATAATATTAGCTTAGAGCTACTTTACTAAAGGTAGTTATAGTAGCTAATTTACTACTAGAGATATACCTAGATATATCTTTATAACTAAACTATACTATAATAAGCCTAATATAGTTATAACTAAATAGAGGATAAGATCTAAGAGAGAAATTATTAATAAGCTTCTTTTCTTAATTAAAGATAAGTATAAAGACTAGGTAAAGAAATTATAATCTAAATATAAGTAAATATAAGCCTAAGGTAAGGCTAAGATAACCTTAATAAAAATAAATAACCTAATTAGTTAAGAAATAATATAAGTTATTATTAAAAAAATAGTTATTTAAATACTAAAGGAGAGTTAAAGTACTAAATAACCCTAACTACTATCCTAAGTATAATCTTATATTAAAGTAATAGTAGTATAAGGTTAGGTTAGCTTTAGGGTAAAACTAGTCTTAGTAAGGTATAAATAAGAGTTAATTATTAATATTAAAGGGTATACTTAGGAGGTTAAAGATTACTCTTTATAAGAGGTTATTATAGTAGTTAATAAGGTAATCTAGGTAAATACTATAGTAGTAGTATATTATCTTCTTTCTAGGGATATAGCCTTAACTTTTTATTAAGAAGTAAAAGAATATATTAAAGATAAGTTTTAAATAAAGATTATATTTAAGCCTAAAGTAACCCTCTCTTAATAAATTTATATTATAATAGTAAAGGTAATCTTACTTAATAAAATCTTATAAGATACCTTTAACCTAGTAATAATACTTTTAGCCTTTAATAAAGTAAATATTATTATAATAAAAGTATATTATCCTTAGTTTAAATCTAAAATAAAGGCCTTAATAATTATTAGAACTTATAATACTAAAATAGTAAATTACTTATATAAATAAAAAGTCTTCTTTAACTCTTAGGTATTTTAATATAAGCTTTTTTTAAAGATAATATAACCCTTATAATACTTCTAATACTACTAATATAATTATATAAGTAAGTTCTACTAAAATAAGGAATAATATAGCTAATATACCTACTAGACTTATACTAAGACTAAACTATACCTAGCTAAAAAAGATAATAAGAAAGAATTATACCTTAATTATAAAGGTAACTACCTAATATAATCTTAAGACTATCTTATAATAAGATAGTACTAGGGCTAAGCTTAAGAGGTATATTATTTTAAACTAATATAATTTAAGAGCTATTACCTAAGCTTAAATAAAGAGAGACTTCTAAGGTCTCTAAGAGTATTATCGCCTTTAAAGAAGGCTAGGAGTATATAGTGCCTAAGAGGGCGCCCTCTAGGACCTTCCTTATTAGCCTTAGTTTAGAAGCCTTTCCTTATATAGACTAATATATTAAAGTTTAACTTTATAAACCCTAAAGTAGGGTCTATAGGCCTAGTATTACTAACTATTATATAGTATAAAAGTACTATACCTATTATAGGAGAAGATAGGATTAGGTAGGTGTTATTATTAGCCCTAGTACTTAGAGATTATAGTTATACCTAAAGGGACCCACTCTTACCCCTCCTATCTCTTTTACTATTACTAATAACTATAGAGCTAGTCTAGGATATAGTTATAATTAACCTAGCTTAGCCTAGATAACTAAATAAAGATCTTATTATAGAATATTTATAAAGATAATAATAATATCTAGCTAGCCTTTTATTAAGAGGATAATTATAATATTATTATAATCTAAGAAATATTACTAAGTAGCCCTATACTTACCCCCACCTTAGTACCTTACTAGCGCTTATAGGGGGGGGGAAGGGTAGCTATATATATATATAAAAAGATTAAAAAGTTATTATAAGAAGCTATAGTTAAGAAAAATATATATTATATTAAATTCTCTATAGACCCTCTTATCTTTATAAACCTCTATACTAAGCCTAATATTAACCTATATAGGCTTCTTTATAATATCTAGGTAGGAGAGGCCCCTTAAGTAGTAGTTAGAGACTTTAACCTCTACTACCTCTATTAAAAGTAGGTTATCTATAGGGACTTTATATAAGCTACTAACTCTAGTAGCGCTATTAGAGACCTCTATAGAGCTACTAAAGGCGCTAAGGAACGCTAAAACTATAGTAAGACTACTAAACCTACTAGGGGGCTATTATAGCCCTTATAGGGCTACTAAGACTACTAAAATAGCTAAAACTATATTAAGGCTATATTAAAACTTAAGAGGTAATTATATTAGCTAATATTTTATATATAATAAAATATAAGAAGAGGATTCTAGATTTAATAAAGTTTTTTTTAAGTATTACTTTTATCTTTTTTTCTTTATAAATAATTATAATTCTTTTTAAATAGAAGATAAAATAATAAAGTTAATAATATAGTCTTTTATTAATTACTTCTTTATATTACTCTCTTTTATTAAAAAATCTATCTCTACCTATAATCTTACTTCTATATACTTACTTATAATTATAATAGGTTATAAGCCTAAAAGGTATAAATAGACTTCTAAAAAAGAGATTCTTCTTATAAAGAAATACTAAGATAGACCTTTAGTAAATAATACTACTATACTATCTATAGTATAGATATACTATTATATTATCTATAAAAAGAGATAAGTAATATTATTATATCTTTTAAAACTAAAATCTTTAAGTAAATATATTACTATATTATCTATACTCTTTATTAGCTTTACTACTAGTATTCTAATAAAATAGATTACTAATTTAAGTAACTAACTAAAGGAAGTAATAATACTTTTATTTTTATCTTAGTTATTAAAGAACTTAATACTTAGAATATTTAAATTAAGCTTTAATAATAATAAACTCTAATTAAGAACTTATTAACTTAGATTAATAATCTTATTATATTAATTTAATAGTTATTTACTATAATAAGCTTAACTCTAACTCTTTTACTATTATTACCTCTAATACCTCTTATTACTTCTTAGATTAATAAAGCTATAACTAAAGAACTAGTTAAATTAATTTATAGATTTTAGAACCTTTAGAAGCTTAAGAGACCTAAAAACTTTAACTTATAATAATAAGCTTTATAAATATAGTTAAGAGTTATAAATATTTTTTTTTTTTAAAAAAACTATTAATATTAAAAGATTTTAATAACTTAAAATAAGTTATATTATTACTCTTAATAAAAAATAATTATATAAAAGGGCTTATAGCTATTATTAGCTAGTATAGTAAACTAGATTAAGTCTTTAACCTTCTAGTTTAGTAATATAATACTAGTACTAAAATCTAATAATATAGTTAATAAGCAAGTTATATAGATAAGTAAGTCACGCACTCTACCTAGTTTTTACTATCACCTACCTTTATATTATAATCACTTAATAACCTTTAAATAGAAAACACTTTAAAGGAGTTAAAGATTACTTTTACCCTTTAAGCTCTTAAAAAAGACCCTAAACTAAGTATTAGAAAGGCTATAATAATCTATAATATATCCTTAATAATAATATATAACTAATATAATAGTTAAATTAATTAATATAATTTTATACTTAATTTAAAAAAACTTACTAATTTAGAAGAAGAGGCTATAATAAAATATATTTTATAGCTAGACTTATAAGGACTTCTTTCTTAGTATACTAATATAGAAGATATAGTAAACTAATTACTTACTAAATATAGTAGTAGATATATTAGAGTGTATTAGGTAAAAAACCTTATATAATAATAACTAAAGCTTATTATATATTTTTAATAAAAATATAATTACTAGAGAGCTAAATATAAAGATCTAACTATAATTTATAGTTAGTTTATACTCCTAAAGAATATAATTATAAAATATAGTATTATAAAGTCTAATATTTATAACTTTAATAAGACTAGGTTTTTAATAGGCTTTATTATAATAAGAATAGTTATTATAAGCTCTAATTAGGTTAGAAAAGTAAAAGTAATATAGCCTAGTAATAGGGAATAGGTTACTATAATTTAGGTAGTAAATTCCTAAGGCTTAGTAGTATCACTATATATTATAATAAAGAGCTAAAATTACCTTATATTTTAGTATAAAGATAAGTATCTACCCCTTAATTAGTATATTAATATAAGCTTAAATAGCTAGATAATAAATAAAATTAGTATAGATTAGATAAGGTATTTTTATAAATATATAAAAGATTAAAATAAAGGTACTTATTACCTCCTTATCTTAGATAGCTATAAAAATCACTACTTAACTATATTTAAGCTTTTCTACTAAGAAAATAAGATTATTACTCTCTATATACCTACTTATTCTTCTTATATACTCTAGTCTTTAGATATTAGTTATTTTAGTTTACTTAAAAAGGCTTATAGGTAATAAATTAAAGATCTTATAAAAACTAGTATTATATATAGAGTATTGCTATTTGCGCGGAGCCATTTTGCTATTCGCGCGGAGTCACGTGTGATTCCACCCACACTAGCGTAGTACCTCTATTTTAGTGTGTATACACGTAAAATATAATGTACCTAAAAAGAGTTACCTAAATAGCCAGAATTTCGCTATTCCTACCTCCTTTCCCCCTAAATAATAACATTCCCCCTAAACAATAACAACAATAATAACACCACCACCACCACCACTAAGATACTAGTGCCGAATGCGTGGACGACCGAGGAAATAACAGCACCATTGGCTCCGTCGTCAACAGCGCCTGAACAGGCAGAATCCAGGCCTTTAGGGCGATCAAGTCGACGCAGCACGCGGGTGATACGTTCAAGCGCACGTCGCGTGAGGTCACAGGCAGAACTGGCGGGATAAAGGCTGCCGTTGGCCCGGAAGAACCCTTTATCCGGCCGGTTGTGCACATATTAGCGAAAATGCGTTTTTTGAGCGAATTAGCGAGCGTTAAGAGCCTCTACAAGAGGTGGTGGTGGCGGCGGCGAGTGTGTGTGTGTTGTGGCCGGAATTAGCGCGGAAGAATCGTTAATCCGGCTCTAATATGTGCATTATTATTAAAAACAGCGAAAATACGTTTTTTAAGCGAATTAGTAAGTACTAAGAGCTTTAATTTAACGGCGGCGGCAGTAGCGGCGCGGGGAAGGTGGTGTTAGTAGTGGTGTTAGTGGCAGCAGCAGCTAGAAAAAATTAAATATAGCACTGTTTTTAAAGATACTTCTAATTTATATATAATTTACCTATAAAGTAAAGTACCTTTAAAAATCTAATTATTATACGCACGTGACTCCGCGTGAATAGTAAAATAGCTCCACGTGAATAGTAATACTCTATATATATTATTAAAGAAGATTTCTTACTTATATTTTTTTATATTTTTAATAAGTCTATTATAAAAAAAAATATTTAAGGTGGTTTTTAAGGTATTAGAATTACCTCTTTTAATCCTAAAAAGGTTATTTTTACCTTAGAACTAAAGTTTATAATACTAAGTCCTTTAAACTTATATCTAGGTTTAGCTAGTTCTTAGGTCTCTTAGACACTAAGTATTATAACTAAAGTAGTTTTATAATCTTTAATTCTTAAAAAGTAAATTACTAATTATCTAGATAACTCTTTAACTAAAAGTCTTAATATACTTAATAGTTTTAAAAAAGGTATAATAGCTATTATATATAAGGTTATATTCTTATATACTTAGGTATATAGGCTTAAGACTATAAATAAGCTAATTAGTAAGTATTAGTAGGCTAAAAAAACTAGACTATAAACTAAAGGATTACTTTCTATATAAGATATAAGAGATTTAAAGGACTAAATAGATATTAATAGTTAAGTAAAAGATAAAATATAGGCTTATAGTAGTTATAAGGTAAGGGTTAAAATACGTAGTTAGTAATATAGTATATATAGCTAGACTAGATATAATATATATATTTATACTTTAGATATAGAAACTAGTAAGGAAGAGGATTTTAATTAGTTTTAGATCTTTTTTTATATTATAGTTAAATTATTAATAGTTAAATGTTATAGGGTTAGGGTAGGTGTATAACTCGCTTATCTGCGTGACTCGCTTATTAACCACGTTAAGTATTATAATTATTATTAATTTTCTTATAGAGGGAAAAGGGAAAGGAGAAGAGAGAATTCTTCTCTTCCCCTTTATACTATTCCATCAGGCTAATATTAGCCCGCGTGCTACACTATATCCTTATAAGCCTTTAGCTTTATAGATAGTAGATATAAGCTTAGGCCTAAATCCTTAATAATAATAGATAATTAGAGGTTACTAGGGTTTCTCTTTCTAATTCATAGGGTACTAATTTATGAAAAAGGGGGTATTATTAACTCTCTCTAGGTAGTATAGCTTAGGATAAATCTATCACTATCTCTTCTATAGCCTTCTTAATTATAGCTAGTCCTTATAGATAACTATTAATTAATATTAGTATAAGGGGTTAGTTTATAGCGTTAATAATATAAATTCTAGTTATTCTAATAATTACTAATATTAATATATCTAGCTATATAGTAGAGGCTGTGTGGCTTATAGGGGCTGTAAGTGATAGTGGGGCGGATTAGGCTAATTAGAGGCCGCAGTGCCTGGGGCAGGCTGCCTCGTTCTAACGATGTAGGGAAATATATACTCGGCTCCTTTACGGGGACAGGATCGGAATAGGCTCTGATAACTCTTGTTTGACTGATTTTTTTTTTGAAACATGGTCTATCGCTTGTGTAGAGAGTAGGGGTGAGCATCAAAGCTACTTCGTATCGTACAAAAGCGTTTTATGTCCCAACAACGCCACATATCTACAAGCCACAAGCTTTTCAAAAGAGGGCGTTTATTTCTTGGACTCACCATCATCCTTCTTCTTGGAGCCATACACCTCTCCCAGAGCACCCAATGAGCTTCTGGGGTTCTCCCTTCTCTTCTCGGTCGCATCACTGGCAACACCGGCAGCAGCGGCGGCGGCCTGCTCCTCGGCAGCCTTTGTTTCGGCCGGGCCCCAGAGCCCCATGCGGCCGAGGATACCGCCCGTGCCGCCGGCCTGCGGGTCCTTGTCAGCATCTTGACCGGCCGCGCTAGACTGCGCGAGGGCCTTCTTCTCGAGCATGGCGCGCATGGCCTTGTCCTCATCATCACGGGCCTCGAGCTCGCGGATCCACTTCTGGCGCTTTTCCTCGGCGGTCGTCTCCTCCTTGAGCTTGCGCAGCTCCTTGCTCTTCTCGCGGTCCTGGTTGTAGTACATGCTGCCGGCGACCATGGCGATGACGGTGAAGCCCTGCGCGGCGACGCGCGCGCGGAACATCTTGTTGGCCTGCTTCGAGTCGCCCCGGCGGAGGGCGCGGTATGCGTTGATAAAGGCGAAGACGGTCAGGCCCATGCCTAGGCGGCCAATTGTTAGCGTCTTTGACGGTCGTCGGCGTGGACATGAGCGGGAGAGGTACCGAGCGGCACAAGAGGCTCTTCTTTGATTTTGCGAAAGAACTTGTGCAGCGTCTTTTCGTTGCGTAGTTCGCTGTGTATCGTCGCGTGAGCAGTGGTGGCGTCGGGAACGACACGGATTCAAACACGTACAGGTCATGGTCAAAGGACGAGGGCATCCCGCCCGCGTTCGGTGAGGGTAGTTGCGCCATGGCGGGGGATTTTAACTAATGTCGTGAACTGATGAGGGGGAGGAAGATATTTAGTCGACAAGCTGTCGACCGGTCGGATCATTGGTACTGCAAATCGGAAGCTAAGCCTGCGCTCGCTGCTTTTGGTGGCGTCGCAAGACCCACCACCAGCAAGCTCTCCACGGCTGCAAAACAGAGCTTATTATTACCAAACCTTGTTCTGCTTCTCTCGCATGATTTGTCCTCAACATCTATCTACCAGACACAACAAATCAGATATTTCTATTCACAGTAAATTGTTCACCAAACTGCTATCGACCGCGCATCAAATTTAAATCGAAACATCGAAACCACCCATCTCAGCATCGACCCACGCGACAAAGCCAGGGGCAGCCTTGCTCAAGCGTCAACCAGCACAACGAGGAACATGACGCCAAGGTAGCCATGTGGTTTTCGACACCCTCTGCCGAAAGCCTCACGAGGCCACGGGTGGCTATTGCCGTTGTCTCTGCTTTAGCAGCCATCTCGGCAGGCTACTATGCATACCGCAGCAACTCGCCGCATTTCGTGCTTGAGCTGCCCGATGGGTCGCTACACCGAAGCAACGCGGTGCGCCGAAACCGCCGCCGTTCCCGGCGGTCAGGAACCGTCTCCAGTTCGTCCTCGGATGTCGCTGGTGATGAAAATGCAGAGAATACCGAATTGCCACAGCCACCGCCACAACCCCCAACCGAGGGCGAGGCTGGCGTCGAGGAAAATAACGACGACGAGTGGTGGAACGACCCGAACCAACTGCCTCCTCAGAGAGCAGGCCACAATATTGTGAGCTTGTTGTTTCGCGTATCAGAGGATAACGCGCGCCGCAATGGGTGCGTCCATAGAGGATGCCAATGTAATGCCTGTGGCATGGTCCCTATTCGAGGCATTCGCTACCGCTGTGCAAACTGTGCAGACTTTGACCTCTGTGAAACCTGCGAATCTCAGGGTGTCCACATCAAGACGCACATCTTCTACAAGATTCGAATTCCGGTCCCGCCATTTGGCCACAGACAAATGCAGCCGGTCTGGTACACTGGTGACCCAGAGTCTTGTCGCCGTGCCGTGCCTAGAGGAATCATGGCGAGGTTGTCCAAGGAGACTGGCTTCGAGAGACCCGAGTTGGAAGCATTCTGGGAGCAATGGACCTTCATGGCCAACACGGAATGGAGAGATGACCCGGATCAGTTCTGCATTGCCATGGACCGCAAGACATTTGAACGATGCCTTGTACCGACAGGTGCTTCTGCATATGCAGAACCTAACCTGATACACGATCGCATGTTTGCATTCTACGATTCAAACAATGATGACCTCATTGGATTTTCTGAATTTTTACACGGTCTCTCCTACCGGCGACGGAAAGATAAGCTGCAGACTGTATTTGACGGCTACGACATTGATGGGGATGGTTACGTTAATCGCCGAGACTTTTTGCGCATGTTCAAAGCGTACTATGTTTTATACAAGCAAATGCATAGAGACATATTAGACGGCCTCGAAAATCAACTACTCGCGAGCACAGAAGCACAGCAACTCGTCAATGGCCGGCAGCCGCTCAGCAGTCTTTTCGGGCGCGAGGAAAGAGTCCCACAGGCTGACTCGAATATGCGCTTTGAAGGCAAGACATACCATCCCGACGGCCATGTTGGAGTGGACAAGGACAAGGAAGCTGCCTTTGTCGAAAACGAAAACGACACTGCCACGCGAAGAGATATACTGACGAGTCTTTTTGCATGCGAAACGGACAGAAGAGCCCGACGACGCGGGCTGGTCATTGGCCATGATGGTGACGGGAACTGGAGAACAGCGCGTCGAGCTAGTGGTGCCGATGCTGACGGCACCTACTGGCTCACCATGCTTGATCCGCCCAACAATCTGGAACAGTTCTCGGATGTTTTGCTCGGCAACAACAACGGCGCCGACGAAGACAGTGCGCAGCGGGACTCTCCTGATGAAGATGAAGGCAATGCTGGGGATGAACAAGGTCCCAACTCGAACAGCTCCGAAACCAGGCCACCGACAGAAAGCGAAGCCCGCGCAAGAGCTATCGAACGCAGTCGAAGACAAGCTCCTAAGTTGGACAAGAAGAGGCGTGATATGGCCAGGCGAAAAATCCATGACCGGTGGAGACGTCGACAGTTTTACCTCGATCAGGAAGAGGGTGGTGCCGCTCCGGACGACTGGAGTGACGGAGAAGATATCCTTGCCAAGGCAGAGCAAGCAGAGAGACGAGAGAAGAGACGCCGAGAGAGGCAACAAAACGGTGCACCAGCATCAGTCGAGTCTGATACCAGCTCTGACGACATTCCATTCCAAATCAGACTTGATGATCCTGCGTATAGACATGGGTTTGCAGAAAACGACGCTGGAAAAGAAATCCTTTACCAAGTGACGCAGCAGGCATTCAATGAATTGTTGGACGTCATCTTCAAGCCAGCAGAGGATCTTGCGGTACAGGCTGCTGAAACTAGGCTTGAGCGCGCAGCTTACGCAGACCTCATTGACGAGTTTGATCCCTCCGAAGCAGACACGGAGGAGGAAGGCGAAGATGGTAAAGAAAAGACGAGCGGCGATGAGCCGTCCAGTGATAAGCCCACCAACGAGAAGTGCCTGGAGGAATTGCTCAAGGACAGCGGATACTCGGTAGAACCGTCAGAGCCTCGTAACGCGGTTGAGTTGCAGACGACCACCAGCGTTGAAGAGGTGCTGGAAGCGGCAGACAACGACGTAAATCCTGTCGCGGCGACAGAGGCACCGGCAGCAGAGTATCGTGACCCCACGCTGCCCCAACATCGGCCCAACAGCGTAGCAGAGGCGGCCACTACAGCTCCGTCCGCTACGGTATTCGAGGCTCCGGAAACTAAACAGAGTTCGACGCCGGAGCCATCCAATGCAACGCTCAGGGAGTGGAAGCGCCTCAACCTGGCCGAGATTCAGGCTGAAGCCCGAGGAGGCTGGGGCAAGCTCAACTTTGGGGAGTTTGAGGAAATCTACAAGTCGCAAGAGACGCAAGGGAACAGACTGGACTACTTGGGCAGCTGGATCGACTTTTGCATACCTTAGGTCAGAGGTTGGACAAGGAACACTGCATAGGATTCAGCGATGGAAGAAGTGGTGGTGGGAGACTGGGCTGGAGACGACGCTAGGGCCAATGCTGGAGCCGATGGCGGCTGGCCGCGGCAGCGACGGCTCCGGTTCCGGCCATGACTCGGGCAGTTTGTACTATAGAGCAGAGACGCACATGTAGTGCAGTTTTCGAAGCGATACTGTGAGGAGAAGAATACAATAACCATGTCTCAACAGTTGGTAAAGGCTGGATTACGATGATGGATGCGACATTCGGCCGAAACCCCCCACGCCCCACACGTAAGGCTGAGATCATTTTTTCGGTGTTCGGCCCGAGGCCGGGCTGAGGAGCTACATATACGTCCATGTAGCTCGAACTACCACTGCCGAAGAAACGAAAAGAAGCCGAGAAACACTCGATTGGTTCGTAAAGCTGAGATTGGGAAGGGCCTGCATCGAGAAATTAGGTGCGGCTATCCGAGCAGGCTCATATCAATGCTGCCTTTGCTGGATGCCGTCAAAAGAAAGATCAAGGCAAGTGTGTGTGTGTGTGTGTCGACATCAGATGGACACATTGTTTCTAATGGCTGCGCGCTCGGCTTCGCGAGGATGCGGATTGCGCACACGAACTGCGGATGACGGCAGCTACATAGGCTACGGGTGCTGGAGACGGTGATGCTCTGCGGTCGTTGTTCAAGGTGGGATGCGTTATCGTGCGTAATGTCGAGAAACGGATATGGGGTGCTGCTGTGTATTTAAGACGCTTGCACCTCCGTGTAAGAAGCAATAGACACTAACTCGTGCTGCTGGGGCTCTTTGCGTTGATCAGACTGGCTAGTCCTGGGGTATTTGGAGATTTTCAAGCTCACAACATGTTTCTACATGCGCGTAGCGCTATAGTAGGATCTCTCCATGTCTGAATTTTCTTCTGGCTTTTATTTCTTGTGAATCGTATACGGCTGTGCTAGAGGAGGGCGGGTTTCTTGACAGCGGTTATGCCGTACCTGCTGACGCTGGTGGCGAGCCAATTTTTGAGGCACAACGACGGTGAGGATGAAGAGGGTCATGGCAGTGTGTAGACGGACAGCGAATACGTTTGCTGAAACAGGCTTTTACCTTTTTACGTGATGACTGGGAGTATCTTGGACAGGCGGGATGCCACACGCAAATGCGTTTTAGACATGTTGATATATAGAATATACTGTACATGCACGACGCACTCATCAACCGCTGAACGTGCCATCCCTTGGACGTTGCGCCGTCGTTCCGTACAATGGGAGCAAAATCGTGTCACATTCAGAAACATTAGGTGATTAAAATGACTCGTAGTGAAATGAAGATGGCATTCATTCCTCCAATCTGTGGAGGGGAGTTTTACAAGCAACGCTCAGAATCGTAAAGAAACAAAAAACGCCATCCTATGCACGCAGCCATCCTATGCACGCAGCCATACTATGCACGCAGCTATTCAGCTGTCAACCTTTTCCGGCTCGACTTGGGACGTTTCAGTCAAGCCTACAGAGCAACACATTCTCCATTATTTGATAATTTTTGCCAGCGACCCTGCGCTATCCGTATCCAGAGCCTTGATGATGACGTAGCTCGTGCTCGCGGCCAGGACGCCGATGACGAGGGTCTGGATGGCGCCCGACAGGCCGGCGCGATGGTTGCGAATAGCGACGTAATTTTTCACGTAGCCAAAGATCAAGAGGATGACGGCCGTCACGGCAATCGACACGACGAGGGCGTCTCCGACGCGGGGCATGACAAAGTAGGGAATCATGGGGATGAGGCCGCCGACGAGGTAGCTGAGGCCCATGGTGACGCCCGAGATCCAGGCGCGGTGAATGTTGGGGCGTTCGAGGCGCAGCGAAAAGTCCACCATGAAGCGCGCCCAGTGGTCGCGGCGGCGGCACAGCTCGTCGACGAGCGGCCGCGCCGCGTCGCGCGACACGGCGTACTTTTCGAGAATGGCGTAGACCTCGGCGCGGCGCGCGTCGGGCACGGCGTCGACCTGGCTGCGCTCGCGGGCCTCTTGCGAGGTGTAGTGGTCGCGCTCCGTCACGGCGGCCAGGTACGCGCCGAGGCCCATGGAGATCATGCCGGAGAAGAGCTCGGCGAGGCCGCCCATGATGACAATCTTGCTGCTGCCGAGGCTGGAGAGGCCGGCCGTCAGCGCAAAGGGCACCGTGAGCCCGTCGGCGAAGCCAATGATGACGTCGCGGAGGATGTCGGTCGTGTCAAAGAGGCCGCCCGAGTCCTCGGGCATCGTCTTGATCTCGTCGTAGAGGGGCGAGTACCGCTCAACGGCGGGCTCGCGGGGCAGCAGAGGAGCGTTTTCGTTGTTGGTTGCCATGTTCCTGGCTGTGTCAAGGTGTGTTGTGTAAGTGGGGAGGTGTGATGTGTAAGTGCTTGTTGCTTTGTGGTGAGGCTATGGGGTAAAGCGATTATAGCAATTAACCGACTGCTGAGCAAAAAGACTTGTATTGGGGGGTATCAAGGCTATCAGGCAAAGTAGGATGAAGACGAAGAATGCTCTCAGCTCTTTGAAAAAGACTGGCCTCACTGCAAGGGAGCAGCTCTTTCATATATTCTTTCCCAACAGCTCCCCCGGACATCCACGCAGCCAATCACTACAATTCCATTGCTGACCCTGCAATGTCATCTAAAAGCGATGGATTCGGTTGGCTGGAGCGGTCGCGGTCCCCTTGTAAGTCGCCGCTCTAGCCTGACCTTGGTGGTACAGCTAGATCTGGAATTGACCAATCAGAGCGCGTCCTTTAGTCAGCTCGTGGTCACGTCAAATTCAAGACCACACCACATTGGTCGCTCAGGGTCCGAGCTGACAAGAAACGGTGTGGACATGGAATGAAGGAGAAAAAAAATTCATCCCTTGTTCGAATATGCAATACTGGAACCGGTGGCTTTCTGGGTTCCGTCAGCCACTGCCGTTTGTGCCGATGCTTGTAGTTGTGAGATGGGGGCATGGCTCAAGGTAGCCAAAACCGAGCAAAAAGATTCTGGCCCATGGTTTCCCACATGAATTGTTGTCATACTGTTCCGGCAGCCTCTTCTGGCCAGACGAGAAAGTCATCAAACGACAAGTTGGCGTCATCCCAGCCAAGACCGTTTTCGCTCAACGGCATCAGCGCAGACTCCGCACCACACAAGGCAAAGCCAATGTCGTGACAGCCTTGCCTCTCCTCCTCCTCGTCCGCAGGCAACAACCCACGCACAATATCCAGATCCGCATCAGTCCACGGCGACACGGTCCCGCTCGTAGGCGGCGACCAGGACTCGGCCTCCTTTTCGCCGGTGCGCAGAAACTCGCTCGGCGTGACGCCCACGCACCGCTTAAACACGCGGTGAAAGTGCCACTTGGAAAGACCCGTCTGCCTAGCCATCTGACTCAAGCTCAGTCGTTGTCGTCGCTGCCGCCGCACATTGCTGTCCGCGTTTGTGTCACTGCCTCCGCCGTCTCGCCGCCGCTGCCACCCGTCCACAAAGGCGCGAATCTTGCGCACCGCCAGCTCCTCGGGCATGCCGCCCGCCAGCTCCGGCCGGCACCGCTTGCACGCGCGGAAGCCGGCCTCGTGCGCGGCGCGGCCCGTGTCGTAAAAGGAGACGTTGGCGCGGCGCGCGAGGCGCGCCTTGCAGATGGGGCGGCAGTATATCTTGGTTGTCTTGACGGCGTACACAAAGAGGCCGTCGGCGGCGGCGTCGCGGTCCTGCACGGCCTGCCAACGCCGCGCCTCGTCGCGGAAGAGCGGTGTCGGGTCGGCAGTTTCTTGCTGCTCATCGCACATGTTTAATGAATAGAGAGGGCGATCATGGCGACGAGTTCGCGCTGGTCGGCGATGAATGGTTCTTGATGGGACATTCACGGTACCAAGTCGACAAAGCGGGTCTTGCTTTCAAAGTGACCAATGGTGTTTCGCATCATGACCTACACCGTTCATGGACATGGGAATTTCGCTGGACGAGTCGCCACAAATTGGCCTCTGTTCGAATGTGGCATGAAAGGTAATTTTCACGTCATTAAATTGAGTCTAGATATGCATACTGCGGACCAAAACCTCAGAGCCTCACCAGGGACTGAGGCGCACACGCGCATCCTCACTGTCCCGCTCCCACTAAAAAGAGCCCATCATAGTAATGGGCCCGAGTAAAGGTTTTCACCCAATCGAACCGTGTTTTTATTCTTAAATAAATCCGTATCCAAATAGAAGCCATTTGGAATCCTAGAATTCAGTCATCCAATCGTAATCGTCGTTATTCATAAAATCATTGCAATCATCATCGCAGACTTCCTCTCACCCTTGCTTTCAACTGTCCCCAAAACGGACACCCAAACCCGTGGCACGCTGAGCTTACAAACTTGAAGCAATAGCTAGTGCTGCCACCACCTAAATAACCATTTCCATCACCCACCCTCCAACTTCTCCTTGAACTTCTCAATGGAACGAAAGGATGGAACTTGACGACCGCTTCAGCCAAAGACAAGCGTCCAATATCGCGTGTCCACTTATACTTCATACTCGTTCATATCGGAATAATCCTCACCTTAAAATGACAGGTCAATATTAGGATCGTTAGTCAGGCTGTTGAGGAACCAATCATTGGTAGCGCCCGTGGACTCCGCATTGGTACCGGCGTTGTTGAGAGGCTGGAAATTGGGCATGGAACGCGGAGCTTGGGCAAAGGATCCCGGAGTGCACCCGCCCTGTGCCGACCAAAGGTAGGGATTCTGCGGCCAGGAGGCTGTGTCCGGTGTTATGTCGTAAGAAAAGGGCATCGTCTGCTGCAAGGGCATGCGAGTTAAGTCTGGCAGCCCCGTGGTTCGGCGTCCATTTCGGCTCATGGCTTCTGGCGAATAAAAGTCAAATCTGCATTCCGTATATGAGTTCTCAAGGCTATTGAAAGGCCCTGTCGACGCCGCCTCGCCTACGTCGCCGACTTCGTCCCGTTTCGAGCCTTTTTGTTGTTCGTGGATCGCTTTACAAGCCAAGTGGTTTCGCGGGGAAGCAGCAACGGGGCTGTGGGTTGGATACTCTGGGGGCGTAAGAAACTCGGCTGGGTCGGGTTGGAGGTCCTGTGAGTTCTGCCTGCCAGCGCCAACTGTTTCATTCTCCTCCAGAGCCACCTGTCGAGAATGTGATTGCGCGGGAATTGGGCTTGGTAAAGCAAAGGAAGCCGGACCTTGGATAGCAAATGCAGGGGGCATGAAGAGCTCAGACCTCTGAGGATAGGTCTCGCGTGCATTTGGCTCGACGGCAATGACCACAGGCAGACTTTCCGCTCGTGCGGGGACTCTTGGGTAACTGGCTTGGGACAGCGGCGCGGGCGGTAGCATCGCACTGTGTCGGAGAACCATGCCAGATGCAGAAGACAACGCGTATTCGTCATCAGAGGCAGAGTGCAGAGCCTCATTAGAGCAGTATTTGATGCCGTAATCAAACTCTTCGGTCAAGTCGATAAGATTAGAATGGCTTGCTGAAGCCAAAGACACTTTCGAACGATCAGTAGCGTCGCGTTTGTATCGCTTTGGAGATCTGGCGTGCCTCTGGTCGCATTCAATAGCCCGACGAGACAACAGTGCGGTAGGCCCGGGTACGATGGTCACATCCGTCTCAGCAGCGACCACTGGCTCGTCCACTTTGCCTGCCTTGTTTTGTATCCAGCGCATGATGTGGGCGGCAACCTCGTCGCTATTCTGTTCCAAGAACATTAGGTGGCCGTTGCCATATGTCTGGTATCTTTCCAGAAATCCACAGTCGACAGTGAGGCCGGCTTGTTGCATAAAGTACATTGTAGAGCCGTCATACTCCGAATGGGAGCTGGCTTCACCGGTGATTATTACATGGCGCATTTTCGCCAAATTGGGGAGCTTTCGGACGTGCATTGTACCCTCCCCATTCGTCATCTTCTCTTTGAAGATGAACCCGGCCGGGATGTTGTCTGGGCTGTACTGGAGCACCATCGACTTGCCAGTGTCTTGACGGACAAAGAGAGCCAGGTCCAACGGATGCATCCCGGTCGACTCTTTTGGATATGACGATGGAAGCAGCCCAGTCGGCTCTCTTCGTAGATCCAACTCTGGGCGAACGGGAGGGTCGTATGTGAGCGGGATGGTAGATAAGCCGTACTTGAGACGATGCGGATTAAAGGTTGTAAAGGAGTCAAACCTTCGCTTGCCATTTCGACTTACGGTTCCATCACAAAAGGGCGGGCCGGGCGGCTCGATAGCCACGACACCAACCACAAACTCTGGCACAACATCCGCCGCAAGCCAGGCAGCCGTCGCTCCCGTACCCTCACCGATGAGGATTGCTTTCTTTATCGTCTTGAGGAGGCATCTAAGCGCATTCTGGGCTAGGGTTTGTCGCTGTTCGATGGTAAAGAACAGCGAGGTCAAAGAGGCGCAATACCTGTCGAAATTGCCATCGTCCTTCCTGCCAGTCTAAGACGAGTTAGCGAGTTAATAGGCGGTGCAGGCAACAGACACATTTTGGTACTTGCCCCTGGCCATTTGTCGTGCTTCTGGACCGTGGACCAGCGGGGATCGGCGATGTGGTTGAAGACTTCTGGAGCGGTGACTCCCCTCTCAATCTGGGAACCCTTGATGCTTCGAATCTCTGCACTCTCGATTTCTTCCTTGGAAAGATTATTCGACTTGCCGGTACCTGGTAAATCGACAAGATAGACCCGAAAACCCTTGCCCACAAAGTATGAGGCCCATCCCGGGTCTCCGTCGGGTTTTGTCAGCCAAATCTGCTCGTCAGCGTGCTGCCATTAACCCGAAGGCTTTACAGGAACTAACTTGACTGGAGTGATAGTCGCCATGAACCAGGATAATAGGCCAGTCCTGGGTCATTCTCTGCGGCTCAAGGCACTCTACGTACATTTGCCCGCGAATGTGAGTGCAGTCGTCAGGTCCGCTGCCTGCTTCCCACTCAGTATTGACGTAGAAGGTTGTTCTTCTCGCGAGACTCTCAACTTTTTGCTTGTTGTTGGCAGCAGCCGCCTGAGCTTTTTTCGGTGGCATTCTGAAAAGATCTCTGGCCGTCAGTGCGTTGTAGCGAGGGAGAGCTCTGTGCTTCGGCGGCTGGGCGTTGGGGCGCGTAATGAATGGCAGGCGACTGCGGGTCGAAATGATGAATAATGGATTGATAAAAGGTCAGAAAGAAGGAAGAGGGGAGGAAGAGGAAGAGGAAGAGGAAGAGGAAGAGGAAGAGGAAGAAAAAAAAGAGTTCTGTATCCGTTTGTGAGCGACTCGGCGCCAGCTGGCACCCAGCACCAACACGTAGTCATGCAAACAGTAGCTATCCTACATATTTTTTTTCTTTAATTATAAACAGAAATTCATACATTCCTATGGCGATCCGTGATCGGCCGCATCATCCTTCATGTCCGGCACCCACCCCTTTGGCCGCTCACTGCCCCTCACGACGAGGCCGTACCCGAGCTTCTCGACCTTTTTTACGCTCTGCCGCATAGCCTCGACCTTTTGGCGGTAATCGCGCGTCGGCACGTCGCGCATCATCTCAAACGCGCAGCCCAGCTCCTGCATGTCGCTGAGCAGCGTGCGGCGGTCGTCGCCGTCGCCGTCTCCACCACCGAGCAGTCGCCCAGTCTGCGCCGTCGTCACCGTCGCGAAGCGCATCAGCTCGCCAAACAGGTCAAACACGCCGTACATGTAGTCGTACTCGGTGAGGCCGACGGCCTCGGCGGCGGGCACGGCCGCCTGCGCCTCGGACAGCGTCATGAGCGTCTGGCGGCGTAGGTAGTGCGCAAAGGAGAGCGCCTCGACAAGCTCCTCGAGGCACCGCATCGTCGACTGGTAGCGGTAGCGGTTGATGGACTGCAGGTCCGGCGCGACGGAGCTGAGCAGCGTGGCGATTTCGGCGAGGCGCGTGTCCATGTCCTTTTGAATGTTGGGCGGGAGCTCCGTATTAAGCTCCTTGACCCTGTTGCGTGGCTTGGTTAGTATACTGGTAGTGCGGTAATGAGCGAGTCCTTGTCGCTGCTGTGTACCTTTGTAGAGCAAAGATGCTAGGCGAGGTGTTAGTAGAGAAGCTGGCATGACTTGCACATGGCTGTAGGAAACAACGTACATCTTTTTGCTTTGTGCTGTTACATCTCTCGAGACCTTGACGAGGCGCTCGCGTCTATCGTGGTGCTGGTCCAGCTCGTCGCGGAACCCCTCAAACATGTCGTGAAAACGGCCTCGCGGGGCCTCTGCCGCGACCTTGGCTCGACCATTGTAATCCCGCTTGACGGCTGACATTTCAGTGACAATTCTGCCGTATAATAAGGTGCAATATTTATCAAGTTTCTTTATATGAGAAAGATTAGGGTAAAATGCCAATCAGACCGGTTGTCGCTGATGAAATTGATGAAGGATCTTGAAAGCTAGGCTTGGAGTGGAGCTGGCAGCAGGCTGGGAAAAGTTCTGGTGGGCTTGCCAGCTTGCGTTTGGTGTGGATCTGCATCTCAAAGTGAAGCGCTCCGAAAAGGGGAGCTTGTCGGCGTCTGGACACGCGACGACAATTCACCAAATCTCATCTTGCTTTCCCGAGCGACACGGCCTTCATTGGCAGAGTTCTCTATCGAATCGTTTAAAATTCATCAATAATATCAAAAGCAACACATTCAGATTATATTCTGGCTGGCAAATGATGTCTTATCCGTTGCACCACTGAACAAACACACCTCATCAACAATACCGAGCATACCGCAAACTCATATAATTCACACACGGCACCCACAATAGGAAAATGGCAAAAACAGTAGCCATTTCCGCCGCGAGTAGCAGCAGCAGCAGCCGCAGCCGTCTGCGCTCTGTGCACGCGCTCTTCGACCCCATCCCGCTCTTCACGCTCGCCGCCCTCCTCCGCCTGCTCCTCCTCCTCTACGGCGCCTGGCAAGACGCCCACTCGGCCCTCAAGTACACCGACATTGACTACCTCGTCTTCACCGATGCCGCGCGCTCCGTCTCCCTCGGCTCCTCGCCCTACGCGCGCGCCACCTACCGCTACACGCCGCTCCTCGCCTGGCTGCTCCTCCCCACCGCCGCCGCCGCCACCACCACCCACCCCTTGCTCTTCCACTTCGGCAAGCTCCTCTTTGCGCTCGCCGACCTCGCCGCCGGCTGGCTCGCGCTCCGGCTTCTCTCCCTGCCCTCCCAAAACAGCAGCAGCCGCCGCCGCCAGCGCCACGGCATGACGGAATCGCAGAGAGCAGGGGCGTTTGCGGCGCTTTGGCTCTGGAACCCCATGGTCGCGACCATGAGCACGCGCGGCAGTGCAGAGGCCCTGCTCGGCGTGCTGACAATGGCGCTGCTGTGGGCAGTCGCCCGGAAGAGGGTGGTGCTGGCGGGGGTGGTGCTCGGGCTGGCGGTGCACGTCAAGATTTACCCGTTTATATACGCGCCGGCGGTGGTGTGGTGGATGGACGAGCAGAGGATGGCGACGGACGGCGGCGGCGCCAAGGCCGGGAAGAGCACGACGACGACGACGACGCTGGTGGAGGCAGTAATGGGCTTCGTCACGCCGGCGCGGGTCAAGTTTACCGTTACCAGTCTGGCAACGTTTATGCTGCTCAACGTAGTCATGTACTCCATGTATGTGTCCCCCCCCCCCCGCGCGCCCAACTCTTCTACTCTCTCCAGAACTAACCTTGAAATGAAAAGCTACGGACCGCCGTTTCTGGTGCACACCTATCTTCACCACGGCACCCGCATCGACCACCGGCACAACTTTTCACTTTACAACATCCTGCTGTATATCAACTCGGCGACGCCGCCCAGCTCCGTCTCTTCATCGTCGTCGCTGCGCACCGAGTCAATCGCCTTTGTGCCGCAGCTGCTCTTGTCCTGCGTGCTCATCCCGCTCGTCCTCGCCAAAAAGGACCTTGCCACGTCCATGATGGCGCAGACGTTTGCCTTTGTCACTTTTAACAAGGTCTGCACGTCTCAAGTACGTTCTCCTGCCCCCCCTCTTCTCTTTACCCTTTCAACTTTCATTTTGAAAAAGAAAAAAAAAGAAGGGTACTAATGATTGGGGCTAGTATTTCCTCTGGTACATGATTTTTCTGCCGCTCTACTTGCCGGGCTCATCGCTGCTGCGAAACCCCAAGCTCGGAACCTCGGCCTTGTTGTTGTGGGTTGTCGCGCAGGGCGCGTGGCTGCAGCAGGGTTATGAGCTTGAATTTCTTGGGAGGAGCACTTTTGTGCCTGGCTTGTGGCTGGCTTCGCTGACCTTTTTCCTGGTGAATTGCTGGATATTGGGCATCATTATCAGCGACGGAGCTCGAGGCCGTCCAGTAGATGAGAAGACGCATACAGAATAAGACCTCTTTGACATGAGTGGCTGGGAGAAAATTGGCTAGTGATAAACTAGAGAAAATCTGGCCAGTAATTGTAAAACTTCTTTATTATCGTGAGTGGCATATCTTGATATGTATAGCCTTAGTTCCCTTGCGCGTATGTGTTAATTGACGCCCCAAACCAACCCCTTGAACCGGCAATCTTGCTAGGACATTGAACCACCGCTCCGGTTATTTCCAATCAGGCCCGCCATTTCCAACAACGCTCGGTCTTGCTCTTGACTACCAGAGCCCAGATTAATCTTGCGCCGCGCTTCCGCTTCCCGTTCCTCCCACGCCCATCTCTCCGCCTGCGCTGCGGCTTCCTTGTCGCCGCCACAGCCCCATACCTCGAGCTTGTGAATATGGAACCGATCTTGAAAGTTGGACTTTCGCACCGCGCTCGTGTGAAACGCACCGCCACGGGACGAATAATCGTGGTTGAAGACGCCAAACTCAAACGAGTCATCCAAGAGAAGCGATACCGCGCCCAGTGAGAATGTGGCGCTAGTACGACCTGATTTTGTTGGCTTGGGATGGGGACACCCAAAAGCCATGCAAGGCTGGTTGGCGGGTGCCTTTGTAAATGTGACGTAGTCGGTGTTGATGGTTGACGCCCGGAAGACGTCGTGTACGGGCTCCAGTTGAAAGAGAACGGTCTCAGAGTCGCCGAAACAATCTTTGTGGGTGTGCTTCCACGGCTCTCGAACGTACAGACCGAATGTGACGTGATCGCCTTTGCTGCCATTCGGATATCGCTTCAGAGGCAGAGACTCGGCAAAACTGGTCTCCTGCCCACCTTCTGGCTCGTCTCCGATCCGACTTCCGCTGACTAGCAATATCGTAGGGGCAGCCCAGTTGAACACTTTGGACTCGAAACTCCCGACGGAGAAGCCCGATTCGTTTCCGGAATACAACAGGCGGACACGGTGGAATAAGTCGGACGCGGGCAAGAATGTGGATATTTGAGCCAAGAGATGGCCATTCAAGATCTCACCATTGTTGAGAACCAGCGGCTGAGCTAGCTTTGCGGGCTGATCCTCGAGCTTGGCCTCATGGCCCTTGTGTTTGGTAAAGTCGAGATTCTTGGAGAATAGAAAGTGGTTAAAGAGGTTATTGAACCCGCTGAAAAGATTTGGAGCAATGATGGGAAGAAGTCGCTTAAAGTCATGGTATCGAATGCCAGGGGATGTTTCTACATCGACAAAGGACGATAAAATGCTCTCTGCTGAGGATCGTAGGTGCTCCAGCTCGGTGCCTATGACCCGGTTGGAATATTGCGCAAGACTGTCTTGTTCACCTAGAGGAGCAACGAGGAGTAGCAGCATCACGAGCTTGCGGAAGTTATCCATCGGTATAATTGCGCCGTGTACCTCAGGTACACTGCCTTGTTTGACGGCATCGCCGATATCTAGAAGCTCAAACGCAGTAAGAACGAGGTCATCGTCGGCGTATTCATCATCATCTTCTTGTCCAGGCCGGTCAACAGTGAAACCCAGCGACTGGGTACCGGCCTGGTCCGTCTCATTACTTTTGATAGTTGGTGATATGGGACTTGTCGTAGATGCTTTGCGGTCATAGACTGCCATGCTCTTGAAGAGCAGCTTGGTACGGTCGGTTGACCCGCGAGCAAGAACCCGTTTGTATCGTTCAGTCATGATGACCACCACCATTATAAGATGCGGAAACTCAATGATTACTGGCGCTTCGGCCAGGAAGGGAAACGCACCCACATACGACACCATCTGGAACAAAACTGGTGACGCGCCAAGAATGTCGGGTATCTCCAAGTAGCGAGCGATAGTGTCCTCCTTCAGGTACGAGACGTCTCCCTGGCGATCGGCCAGGGTCTTGAAAACATCCTTGAGCGAGTAAAACTCGAGAGAAGTGAAGCATTTCTCCTTGAATCGCACTGCCTATGTTATAAAGGTCAGTCGTGCAAGATTGAGATTCCGGGTGCACTGCGCTACTCACCAGGTCCTGTAGCAGCTCTTCTTTGGAGCGATGCGTCGACTTCTCGTCCGATATGACCTGCCCCATCTTCCCAGTTCTCTTCCTGCGTGGATTTGTTAGTAATGGGCGAGATGAGTCTTTTCAAATGAATAAAAAGAACAATTAAAGTACTTGCAGTCCTGCTGCCCTCGGGGTACCGCGAGTTGTATGTAGCAGGCAGCAATACCTGTACATTCTCGAAGCTTAGTAGTGATAAATGCCAACGTCACTGGTGGGGCTTAGCTGGCGGCCATTCACTCCCTTGGAAGGTACTTGGCTTTTGCAGTGTGTTGCACCAAAAGCTTTGTACCTCCAGCGCCATCGTCAACATACGCGCGCCTCCGCTCACAGCACTACTTTTAGCTAAAATACTTTAAACAAAGGTCTTTACCTAATTGAATTGAGAAAAAAGGCAGCTATCAGAGTTTTACTCTTCTACCTTATTTATAGCTGCAGTAGTATCCTAATTACACTGACTGTAGCGTAAGATGGCGCCGGCAGGTATCAAGGTTTTCGTGTAAGGCGCTGCAAAGGCTAAAGGTGCCTCTCCTGGCGAGTCAGCAAAGTGACTAGGTCCGCTTAGCATATCATATCTCGATATGTTTGTATTTTTATTACTATTCAACGCCGGGAGGATCCCTAAAGATCGCAAAGGACGCCCACCGGGGCGAGCCTAAAATGTCATGTGGTCCTGGAAGACGTCGTGTACGGCTTCTAGACCGTAGTTGAAAGAGATCTATTCAGCCACATAGCGGCCACATTTCAGCGCCACCACGTCCATTAAACGAGAAATTTTCCTTCAGGTCAAGCATAAAAGGGAGCCAGCAGTGGCCGGCTATCGGCCGAGATATCTTCACCCCGAAACCACAGGTCCCAAACTTGGAGCTACATCATCACATCCTTCTCAATTTACACCAACTGCGATCCTTGACACTCAACCTACCGCAAGCCTAATAATCAGAGATGGCTAGGGACACAACTCCCTGGGGTTGCCTACCTCCCGAGATTCGAAACGAGATCATTCCTCTCCTGCCAATCCTCGGCGGGAGGTGTAGTCAGCTCGTGACCGTTTGCAAAGCTTGGCAATCAATCATCGAGCCGCTTAACTTTGCTGAGATCAGCCTGACTATACCGCGCCTTGCCGACCTCGATTCTCAAGCTATTCTATTCCGAAAGAGAAACCAGATTCGCTATATCTGGTTTCGGGTGGAACTAAAGCAGTACGATTGCAGTCATTGTGCGAACACGGACCCTGACCTTTGGGGCTTGGATAATATCGATAATCAATTTATCGCGGATGCGTTTGAAAGCCTGTTCACGACACTGAGCGTATGGGAGCCTCGTGGTGACTTAATCCTCGATATTAGTGTCTACTCGCCAAGTGACAACCAGCACTGGTTTAAGTACCTAAGCTTCTACTCAGATACTAACCTAGGCGAGTGCCTGTCTCGCCATGGACACGAACAAGGAACCACCATGGTGCATGACCCGGCTCATGACTGGGTTGCCGGACAGCAGGTCCTTGCTCCTACTGACGACGCCATCGAACTTACATTTGGAGAGATCATGGGTGAGGGGCCTTTCGCCGATGAGGAACCCGAGATGCAGTGGTGGCGGGGTCTCCCCTTCGTACCCGTTGTCGGGGTCGTGCTCCTTCGCCAGCAGACCCGCCGACGATGGAAGCCGGTTACGCTCGCTAATATGCTCACGCGGTTCCCAAACATGAAGGAACTTTGTTACGAACCCTGGAGAGAGTTTGATGAAATTGAGAGGCAAACCGACAAACGCAAGTGCTTGCTTGATCCCTGGCAATTTAGTTGACGCCGCCGCTGACCAACCAGAAACAGGCAACCAGACGCTGATCGAATCCTTTTCCTCTACGAAATTGTGCAAGATAACGATATTCGAGAACTTTAACGAGGCTTACCCAGAAAGGTATCCAGGTTGCCCCGCTATCAGGGTGCCGAACCCGGCCGTGAGCCGCAAACTTGCCCGCGCCAGCCTGCACCTCACGATGCTATCCGCCTCTTTTATGGCCGACGCCAGTCACTTCTTCGAAGCGTGTCAAGGTTCATGGACGTGGAATAAGCTTACTTCACTGGCGCTGACTTCGAGGGTCCTCACTAATAATGCGGACCCCTCAGATATTAACGATATGCTTCGAGACGCCGCTGCCGCAGCACTCATGATGCCGAGACTTGACACGATGGAGTTGTGGAACGGCAGACGGGGTCTAGCAATGCTCTTTCGCTACCAGAGGGCTCAAGATGGGCAGCCAGCTATCATCACCATACGGGGCACGTCGGAGCTTGTTTTAGGGAACATGGTTACGCAAGCTTGGGATGCGGTCGCTCACCGGCACTGCCATAGCAAGGTCGTCGTACAAACCTCTTTGATCAATCTAGATGAGATTCGATGCCATGGTGATGCAATCCGCCAGCTGGGTCTTTTGACCGAGGTAGCTAGGCCTGTCTCACTGCGGCAAATCCTCCGCGAACATCGGTTTCGGGCATGGGACTATCGCCATCATCATCATGCAGAAGTGTTGCAGCCTCCAGCTGCAGGCATCGAATGCGGCTCTCTCATTGGCTTAATTCAACGATAGATCTACTTTAGTACCCATAACTATAATAGGGTAAAGATCTACCCTAATGAATACTGTTGGTATCACAAAGGGTCGTATGGTACGATTCGTAGGGGTTCTTAGCAGACATCTCAGTAATGAATATATATTCTTTACTTATGGCATAATTATTATTAAGGTTATGCATAAGGATATAAATATAGACGCCGCCCTATAAATATATATTACTAATTCTTAAGAATATAAGCCCACTATCTATCTAGCGATGGCCGCGTCTTCCTGTAGGATATTACGCCGTTCCAGTCGCTGACAGAGGCATATTTCTCTCTCGAGGAGATTTACAACAGGCAGTGTTTCGCGTGGCGAGCACAGTCGACGGCGGCTGCACGCTCGGAACCGGGTCCCAGGCCCGACGTCGCATACAGGGCACGGATGGAGTTTAATGCATGGGAAAAGCGCTTTGTTGACTTTGAAGCCCACAACAGCCAGCTTGATGATGACGAGGAAGAGGCCATGCTGATCCTACGGATGCGGTCCAAAATGATGGCGATTACATTGGCCCAGAACCATGACATGTCAGAGCTTGAGTACGACGAATTTACGACTAGATTCGGGACAGTCCTCGATCTGGCCGAGGCAATTCTCGTCCTTCGTAGCAAAACGAGGGATACAACACACGCATTTTCGTTTAGTGCATCCGTCTGCGAGCCACTGGCGTTGATCGTCGTCAAGTGCAGACGCTCCGCGACGCGCCGCCGGGGACTCGAGCTGTTGAGACGGACAAATCTGCGAGAAGGCGTGTACGACTCAAACGAGACGCTGGGTCTAGTCAGCGTGGTAGTCGATTCGGAAGAGGCCCAATTAGCTCGCCCCAAGGATCCCGCGGATCTGGACTGCAATTGTATACAGCACATCTTTCTCTGCAATGATCATAGGATCGCGGATACTCAGGCAGCGCAGGATAGCGATGGTCGAGTGGCTATAGTAATGAAGACGGTGCGTGACTTTCGGCTTGGAAGGCCGGGAGTTATGACAGTAGTACCAGCCGGATAAGCTTAGCCGCACACAACAGCACAATGTAATATGAACACCTTGCCCTGTTCAGAGTGACGATGGCTTCAATTTACTCTGCTTAGAAGAATACCATCTTCCGAGTTTCATTTCTTCGTACGAAGTGAGTATTGAGATGCCTATCGTCTATCAAGTTATACTCAGGTATACCGCGGCCAAGGCTGGTAAAGCACTGGCTCTAAACACCCATTCAATTCCATTCGAAGTGCCATGCGCTGCTTCAACCCCGCGAAGGATGACGCTGCTCAAAACGGCGGCAATAATCTGGGGAGTCGAGATTACGACATTGTGTAGACCCATGATGGTGCCCACGTCCAGCCTATAAGGGTTTCGCCGTTTGTCTTCTTGTCCAACTTCTTCCTCATAGCAGGAGTCGTTGTCACTACTAGCGGCAGGGTTTCTGTCAATTCCTTCAAGAGCCAACTCTTCGCCTAGCACTGCATATGGGAGCCATTGCGTCACGGCCCAGGGAATGCCAGCGTAAATAACTAGCGTTGCCGAACCAAGCC
The DNA here is from genome assembly GCA_037289395.1 of Beauveria scarabaeidicola. Lineage (NCBI taxonomy): Eukaryota > Fungi > Ascomycota > Sordariomycetes > Hypocreales > Cordycipitaceae > Beauveria > Beauveria scarabaeidicola. Next base: position 4,350 of record JAEIJG010000162.1, on the reverse strand, counting down.
AAGACTGTGGACTTGGAATCAGGATGAGGCAGGCATCATGTAGAGCATGGCAGCAAGTCCACAAGCCGCGGTACCGAGCCAGCGTCGGTCGTGATCTGGTGCCTCGCGAGTTCGATGTGAGTGGGATTGCGATGTTGGCTATGAAAGCGACAATTGAAAAGGAGAGATATGTCAGAGACCCGGTACGCGCACCCTGTCCGTTCATTATTGTTGTTCGGGCTTCAGTAAGAAAGCTGTTGTTCACAGACGTTATTGCTTGGCCGTGCGTGATCCGAGTTAGCATAGAAGCAGTATCTGACAAATTTACGTTAGCTTATGCAATGTTGAGATCGGAATGTAACGCAAAGTTCGCGCAAACATACATTTTTCAGCCGTGTACCTGGTTGAGAGAGTAGTGTCAGCTTGACCATGCTTGTCGAACAGTCAGAAGCAATTGAGTGACTCACGTTGATCCATAGAACAAGAAGGGGAACCAAGCCATCCAAACAAAAACTTGAACATGGAACACCTTCTTCACGCTCCAGCTCGCGTTGCTGTAAGTATTCAGGATGTCTTTCAGCTTGAGCAAAGGGTTTATGCCTTGGGACTTCCACGAGGTTTCCGCAATACAAGGAGTCTCGTCGGCAGACACGCAGCAAATGACAGCAGTCACAATCAAACTAAGACATCCAATCAGAGTAAGGCATTGGTATCTCTCAAGCTTTGAAAAGCCGCCCAGGTCAATGGACCCAGCCAAGTGACCCGTGATGTTGCCCAGGCCTACCCAGCAGCTGGCGATGGTGTTTGCCCGTGCCTGGCGAGTGGTCGGGATGCTGTCGACAATCAAGGCGCGCATTGCCATTTGGATGGGCTGCATACAGAAATTGAATGCAAGGACCGATGCAAGTGCCAACGAGATGGCCAGCGATGTTTGTAGGCTGTGGCCGTCGTAGCCGTTCTGCCGCTGTCGCGCGGCCGAGAAGATCAGAGACATGATATCTGCTGCCCATGCTCGTTTTCGCATGGATAGCACTGTTCCCAGCGTGCCGCCAATAATGAACGGTCGTCGCTTGCCTAGAGAAGATTGGCACTGGTCGCTAAACACTCCCATCATAGGTTGGACGAGTACACCACAGAGCGGCGCCATCACCCAAACCAAAGGCGTCCAGGCCTCGGGCAAACCCAGTGAGAGCAAATGGGTCTGCATAATACCGATTAGTTGATTTCACTTGGCAAATTGCACTTTGGTCGTATGGTTCTTTTACGTACCGTGCCATTTGCAAGAATGACAGACCAAATGACTTGTAGCCTTCATTCGTAGCGTTAGCCGAATAATATTCGTTCATAGCTGCAATTCGCAGATAAAGTTTCATTTGAACTCATTACCCTCCTACTATGCTTGTAATCTTCAAGATTTGAAGAAACGTCACGTCGGGTCGTGAAGTTCGCGGGTACATCGCAGAGATACACGGCGCGTTGCGAGCGATGAGACAGGTCACCTTCCGTGGAATAAAAAAAGAAAATCTGTTTTCCGTACAGCTCGGCTCGAAAATGAGTGAGATGATGTTCGGGTTGCTAAAGCTTGTGGGAGCAACTGCATCGAGAGTTTAGATTGTCAACTTTCAAAGCCACATCTGGCCTCGTGCAGCTCAACGCCGCTGGTATGGTTGTCCATGACTGCAATCCACAAGACCAATTGTCATTGTCAGTTTGCGGACCATTCGAAAGGCTGCATATCGGACAAAACGAGAGCCTCGCGATTTGTGACCATTGAGATCTGACAATCTGACAATCTGACAATCTCATTGTCGAACGAATTGAACTTGCGATAATCAGCTAGCACAGCGATATGATGTGACTGCTGACACGCACACCATGTACAAGCCAGAAAAATCATTTTGGGATTTTTGTCGCCATTGTAGGTCGTGGGAGTATGACTATTCGAGCATGATGACGAGCAGTGTAAGGCAGTCATCGCCATTGGAATTCAAGCAAACACAGACAACTGACTCCTGCTGTACGTAGGTAAGGCTTGTCAGATATGACTATCAAGCTGTAAGGGTTGATTTTACGTGGAAAAAGCTCACCGCCGCTTGACGCCAACTATTGCAATAATATAAGAAAGTTATCCACCGTTCAACTGAGCAAGCTTTTTGATGCATACACACCAAGCATCTCTGCAGTATCAAGCATTCAACACTGATTTACTCAAATCACCTTTTCTAAAGCAAAAATGAAGGTTTCAATTTCTAACGCGTTGCTTTTCGCAACTTACATCTCTGCTTCTGCTGCTGCTCCTGTTGTAAGTATTACAAACTAACTGCTCTGAGATATATTAAGCTAACTTTTGGGCTGTAGAGCGGACGAGATGTAGCTTCTGCTAAGCCCGACGAGGCAGCTGTCCAATACTGGGCTGCTCCATCCAAACGCGACGCTGACGAGGCCGCTGTTCAGTACTGGGCTGCCCCGTCCAAGCAGTAAAGTGGTGAAGAATGAGGACAAGTATTTATCTAGGATAAGGGAGCTACTTTAGACTTATCTTTTAGATAAGAAATACACTAGTTTTACAATACGACAACGTTTATTTACATGCAATTGTGGTCGGAGATACTATTTGATCAGTTACATTCATTCATCTACATGTTCTTTGACTGTGGATATTACCTATAGTAACTACTCGCTGTGGTTTGCGTGGTTTCCTAGCCTCTATATGAACGGAAAGACATGGTTAGCGACGTGGAAGAGAGAAAACCACAATTGAGCAGATAAAGTGAAATAGTATTTTGAATTGGTAAAATTCCAGGCCGACTATCCAGGCTCTACGAACGACATCAACAGCTGCCTTAGCTCCGGAAGAGTTATAATCTTTAAACGCTTAGAGGTAGGCTCAGCTGTACCTTGAATTCCTTCCATACCTGGTAACAAAACCGCATCCACCACATGAATAACGCCATCATCAGCTAATGTATCCTGTGCTAAAACGTGAGAACTATTGTTCAAAGTCAAGGCAAACAAGTCATTGTACCTTGCAATATGCAAGGAAACATCTGCGGGTAAATCTCGCGCCGTATCAACTGCCATGGTTGCAATCGATTGTGTCTGCTGGCCTTTGCAGACTCCAATGCTATCTTTGGAAGATATGCGATGGCCGGTGTTGTTCTTCGGCCAGATCAGGTTTGTGTAAACGGTGACGTTGGGACAGATGTGGTATTTGATAAGGGCTTTCAGATACGGATAGCCTGTCTTGGGGTCGAAAAGGAACTCAAGTATTTCGTCGTCGAGAGCCCTGAAAGCAGCATCAGTTGGCGCGAAAATTGTTCGGCCTTTGATGCCTAGGGCAGCGAAGTCATCAGCCAGCTCCAGCTCGAGAAGAGCCTTGTTGAATAGACCTAATTCTGAGAACGATTGAAGCACGCTGAGAGAGCTGTGCGGTGGTGTCAGGACCCGGTCGAGGTAGTGCACAATGCCATTCTTGGCGATGATGTTTCCAGTGGTCAGCGTTGCTGCCTCATTGATTTGAATTGTGCGCGAACGGCGTGTCCGGGCTAATTGAGGTCCATTCGCACCATCTGGTGTCAAAATAGTCGGTATATTGGGGAATCGAGCCAAGGTGTCGGTGGTCACGTAATGTGGTGAGATATGAGCCGACAATACCGCTTCCTGAAAGTCTTGGTCCCCGCCCATCCTTGTCATGAGCTCGCCATTGGGCTTCCAAGACTCGTCCAGAGGCACCAGCACGGTATGTTCGCCGCTGTTGAGATCCTGTAGCCGTGATAACAAGTTCGCATGCTTCTCCACCATGCTGCAGAAGATAGTCGCGTCAGGATTGGTTCTCAGTATTTCATAGACGGATTGATCTGCGCGGCGCTTGTCCGCTGGCATGTCCTGGAGGCTGTCGATTCCTTTGTGGAACAGAATCTCCAACGCATCTGGATCTGACGGCAGGGGCTGCTCCAACTTCATGATAAAGCAACGTGGCTGAGACTAGATTATGTAGCTTCAGTTTTTGCCTTAATCGAAGAAGATAAGGGAGACAAAAGGGCAGTACTATGTATCCTGCATTTGACAACAGGCTGGAACGTAATGAATGATCACAGCAGGAGTGGAAACAGCGCACTAGTTATAGTCTAGTTCAGTCGAGCCAAGGTTGTGGCGAATCAAAGAGAAGCGAGAGCAACGGGATCACACGGTCAGGGCACGAGCTGAAGTCAAATCCTGATGAATGTGTGTATAAAGGAGAGAAAGTCTCGCGATATGACTAAAGTGGGCCTACATAGCCTGATTTAAGTCATAATATAAGAGTAATTTATATAAAGAGATTAATAACTAGAATTAGAATTAAAAAAGTATATACCTTATAGAAAAATCATA
>JAEIJG010000161.1:0-46767 GCA_037289395.1 Beauveria scarabaeidicola | reverse complement strand
AAACTCGAGTCCTTGGGCGAGTTTAAAAAAAAAAGAAGAAAAAAAAGAAGAAAAAAAGAAAAGAAAAGGGAAAATGGTTCCATAACTACAGATAGGTTGCAATGCTCTGCGCCGCCAATCTAGTAGAAAGGGCGGGCGGCGGTCCCTCGTCCTCCATTTATCTCTCCTCCCGTCTTGATCCCTGGGTTTTATACATACGAGGGAAAAGGGCCGCATTGGAAGACAGAGTTGAGTTTTTTAGAGCATCACCAGAAGAAAAGAAGCGGGCCGCGCGCATCCTTTTTGGACAAGCACACAAAGAGAAGCAAAAGCTAGCCCAAGTGGTATCATGTTGATAAGGAGGTCAAGTCGCAACGGGCTACTTGGCTGAAATGGCGACCCCGGCAGGCTCGCTCTTGGCCAAGAGTCTGCCAAGACAGAGAGCCAAGTCGGTCGTTTGGCCTGATGTTGTTGAATGTTTTCGGCAGGCCCCAAGTCGTGCTACAGAATGTCCTCATTTTCCATCCATGCATGCATGCATGCGGCCGTCGCCGTTGTGGTGGAACTCGGAACTCGGAACTTGTCGTGGTTCTAGTGGTGGTGGATGTGCATGATGCGGCTTTTGCCACGTTGTTGCTTGTTTGCCTGCGCATCAAGATGCGGGCGGCCCGTATGCTGGCTGGGCAGTGCTGGCCGCATTTGGTCTTGTTATTTAGGTTAGGTAGTTTGTCGCCTCCAAAGATTTGGCGTTGCCAATGGCTATTTAGTGCGGCTGGATACTGGTACACTGATGATGGCAGCGTGGAGAGATGTTGACGATGAGATAGATGTCTGGGGAAAACATGTGACATTAGCAGCAGCAATCGCTAAAGAATTGATGATTGTGGGCCATGGCGACAGAGACTGGCTTGACAGGGGCTGTTCCTGGAGCAATCGAGAACAGGAACTTTTTCCGTCTTTGCCAAGACGACCAAGGGCCTCAAGGCCAGTCCACTCGGTCGGTTATACTGGTAAATAAGTTATAACGAGAACTTATGGGTTATTCTCCAGGTGGTGGTGGTGCTATATCACGTAACATTAATAACAGGCCAACTGGTATTACTTGGTACCTACAGCGAGTCGTCTCCTCCGAGGTCAACAAACCCATCCGGAGACCATTGATTCGAGACCTCCATCTCTGTGTCCACCCCGTTGAACCCCGAGGACGCCATTCATTTTTATTTAATTCAAGTTTTTTTCTTCTTTTTTTCTTTTTCTCTCCTTTTCTTTTTCAATTCATTTTGGTCCGTCTACACAGCAGTAGCTCTCAGCGAAAAGAACTCGGACAAGGATACAATACTTAGCCTCAGGCCCAACACGGAAGCTAAAGGATGATAAAAAATTTTCTTTAGAGCCTCCATTATCATGGTCAGCGTAGCATTAGGCTTTCGATTTCCAACTGCACTGTCATCTTTCCAAAGCCATAGTTGCTGCGATGCGCCGGGTGCATATGAAATAAAGCAATCTCGGCTCAACTCGCTGTGGGCCGGGGCAGCCTGTGGCTACCTACCTACAGCATGTACCAGTAGTTAGGTACCCAGTATTGCGCCAAGCACGGCGGCCAGGTAGAGATCGATCTACGTTATGGAGCCTTTTTTTTTACTGGATTCTCTTCTTTGGGAGGGAGGGGGGCTGTGAATGTGACAATCAAAATGCTGCAGCTTGCGACACAACAAGACAATGCACACGCACAGCCACATTCATATCAGCAACGTCAATAAATAAGAGAGGTAATTTCAAGTCCACAACTGCCCGATTTTTTTTTTTTTTTTTATTCTTCAACCGCGGCACCGCCCGGCTCAAGACGAAATGATAATAGACTACGGAGTAGTTGTGTGAGTAACTTGTCAATTACATTGTAACAACAAGTTGGGCCATTTCTATGAGCGAGCGGGTAGGGGAACGTGGCGCGGAGGAGTCACGGCATCTTTCTTCTTCTTCTTCTTCTTCTTCTTCTTCTTCTTCTTCTTCTTCTTCTTCCTCGGTCGCAAAGTCGCGCGAATCAATTTTTTTCCCCAGGGTTCATCTGTTTTCATCCATTTACCCAAATGATTCCTTTCTTCCCAAGTGCAGCTAATTTGTGCGCTGCGTACCAGTATAAAACAATAGTTGTGGCTTGGTGTCTCATCTTACCTCTGACAAGGGGACTTGTCCTCCATGTTCTTCTAGCGTCGAGTTCTCTCACTCTCTCGTCCGACGGGTTAACCATCGCTTGGTCATCTGCGCGCCCACACTGCTATGCTACTCAAGTCGTCCTCGTTGATGATGGCGCGAGCCGGCCTTGCGTTCACCTGCGCCCAGACTAGGCTAACTAGCATGTTGGCCCTAGGTAATCAAGTGCCGAGTAAGCCTGCGACCAACTTCAGATGTGAATTACGGCTCTTGTCCGCTTCTTGCCGTACTCTGTTTACCCTTTGTGTCCAGATGAGGGTCCCTTTGTTGCAAGGAGACGGGTAGATGAATGCAGAATGTATCTAGATAATATTGAACGTCTGTTGCTTGTCCTCGCCCTTTCAAGTAACCCTCCGGGTGCGTCAAGTAGACCACTATTGTTGTTTAGTCGTCCCTCGCTGTAGCTTCGCGCTGTCACAGGAAACATAGGCCCACGGCTGGAAGAAAACCTCTCGGCTTATGATGCAGGTTCGAGACAAGCATCTGACATGAGCGAACTTTGAGTCGCATTCGTCCCGTCGGCCTTCGCTACTCGCTGACCAACGTCATGTTATATTACTCGATGGCCATCCTTCACTTACCCTTTTAGCTTCTCGTCTTTTGTTTTTCGATTCCCTCTTCTTACATGCACAAATCACTGCCATGACCTGGGTTTCCCATGCCACCCCCGAGGTGGACGCCATCTCCCAATGGCGCGCCATTGTCGCCGTCTGCGTCGTCCTCACCGTCATCTCCTTTGCCGTCGTCGGCTTCCGCATGTGGCTCAGCTTCCGCGGCCGCGGCCTCATGGCCGACGACTATGTCGCCGCCGCCTCCTTCATCCTCGCCTTCATCTACTCGGTCCTCACCATTGTTCAGACCAGATACGGCCTGGGCCTGCCGCTCAGATTACGCTCCAAGGACCTCCACGATGCCGCCACCTACAAAAGGGTCAACTTCGCCGGCCGCCCCATCTACCAGTTCGGCGTCAGCCTCTTCAAGGTGGCGCTGCTCATCGGCTACCTCCGCCTGCTGCAGGCGACGAGCAAGCGCAACTGCCGTGTCCTCATCTGGGCCGCTATTGTGGTCGTGTTGCTCGGCCACCTGGGAAGCGCGTTTGCCCTCATCTTTGCCTGCAAGCCCGTCCGCTTCTCGTGGGACTTGAAGGTCAGCGACCCGCACCCGACGTGCGTCAACCTGTCGCAGACGTCCCTGATATACTCCCTCATCACCATCGTCTCCGACGTGCTCGTCGCCGTGTTGCCCATCCCCGTCCTCTTGACGCTCAAGATCCCCAACGCCAAAAAGGCCGGTCTCGTCGGCGTCTTTCTGCTCGGCCTCTTCACCACCATCTGCTCTGTCCTGCGTCTGGTTCAGCTCAACCGCATTTCCTTTGGTGACGGCAACTCGACTATGCTGGTTCTCTGGGGTGTCATTGAGTTCAACGTTGGTGTAAGCCTCTCCTCACGCACCACCCTTGGTTCTCGCAACTAACACGCTTTTACAGAACCTGGTGACGTCGCTGCCGTTCCTCGCCCCCGTCTTTATAAAAAAGGCCAAGGATCTGAGCTACCGCCGCTACAAGACTAACAGCTGCGAAACCGAAGCGTCCAAAAACTTGCGACTGTCGAGGAAACCGGGCGCAGGCAGCGACATGTACCACTTGGAGGACGTCAAGCACTGGCCCAACCACAAGAGCACCGTGGTCGGATCTAGCCAGTCCTCGGACAGCGCCGAAAATATTCTCCCCAAAGAGGGCATCGTCAAGTCGGTCGAGTACTCAGTGTCTGTGGACAAGACACAGTCGGAGCAGCAAAACACGCCCTGGCACCACGTCTAAGGGCGGCACGTCACGAGTCTGTTTTCCCCATGTATATAACGCCACAAGTCTGATTCCTGCTCGATACCAAATGTAATGTGTCTGAAGAATTTTTGCATTCAAAGGCCCTCCTGATTATGGAATGTGTCTCGAGCGTCTGTGAGACTGCTTTACGAGTGAGCAGGGCCGAGTGAGCAGGGCCGAGTGAGCAGGGCCGAGTGAGCAGGGCACCATGACGCCTGGAGTTGCTGACGCGTGAGATTGCTGACCACCCAACCACCCACCATCCCGGCATCGCGCCATGGCACGATGTGTCGCGCAAAAGCAAAAGGTGGCCTTATATTCATACGATGGCACCTCCTGCGGATAGAGCAGCCTCCGTGCCTTGTTGCCCTCACGCTTCCAGTGCGATGCTCACTTTCAAATCTGCACAATGCATACTTTGTTGCAGAAACGATGTCGAAATGTTGATTACTGCAGATGTACATAATTGAAATTCTGGGCCAAACAATAAAAAAGAGGGAACCCGCGCTGTTCCCGAGCCGCCCCCATCGTTTGCTTGACGGTGTGTGGTAGGGAGGGTCCCCGCGCGCGTCCCGCGGCGGCGCCCCCATTTTCGCCATGGAGCCTACGTGCAGAAATCTACGATATGCTGGTAGTCGTATGAGGCCTCGGTATCCGAACATGATGGAGAATAGTCGGCGCGTCATTCCATGCCGCGATCGTGTTCGTATCTGTGCTCCGTGATACAAGGCCACGGCAGTCGTTGAGGTTGCGGGCGAAGAAGCTGTCCTCGACCTGGTGCACTCTGCCGAGATGCTGCCAATAGGTGTCTGGTGCTAATCAGATGCCGTCAGGTTCACAGTGCTTCAGCCCTCCCATCTGAGCCAAGAAACTGCAGGCGTACAGTAGTAGCTGCAGCTTTGAGATGGGCATGATGATATGGCTGAAACGAGCTTAAGAAATTATAGTTATTATACTAAAGGGGATAGCTACTAAGGTAATAACTCTTTATATAAATACTAATTATAGTTACTTAAGGCTACTACGATATACACACAAGCTCATAAAACGATAGCAACACGATAACTTAGACTTATGCTAGTATAGCCCCTAAGTATATCTAAGTGACGTAAATGATTAGCGATAGAAGTTTCTTCACTTTGACTATTAGCCGAAACAATATAGAAGTCCCATCTGTAAACCCAAATGTAGATAGCACCAGGAACTAAGAGTGGTTGGTAATTTGTATGGTAATATATCGCCTTGCTACCCGCCCTTATTCCTACACTCGCGCTAAAGCCTTTCCTTCGAAATGTATACATACATATATATGTACACTGCATACTATCAGAAACACCCAACTACTATTATAGCACCCCCACACTGTTCTTTAACCCCAGCATGCGCTTGATACTCAGCCAGAGCTCAAACACCTCGAGCTTAATCTCGACGCGCATAAGCGACAACCACGCCGACAAGACGCGCGCCGCGTTCGCCGGCCAGAAAAACGACCCCCCGCGCTCGCGAATCTTGTCGAGTTGCTCGTGAAACACGGTGCGGGTGCAGTAGCGCGCGAGAATCATAAAGGTGCGGATGGGGCCCTGGCGCGTCTGCAGGTTCTCATCGAGGCTGCGCGTCAGGTCGTTGGTCTTGAGGATGAGGAGGATGATGCGGGGCACGCGGCTCAGCAGCTGCACGAGGTCGACGATGAGTCCCTCCTGCAGCGACGTCGACATGGCGGCCTCCTCGTCGCCGGTGCGCGACCGCAGGATGGACCCCTGCTTGGAGATGACGCTGTAGTCGCGCCCGGTAATGGCCGACGCAAAGAGCGGGAAATCCTTATCGGTGATGCCGGCGACCTCGTGCGCGTAGCGCCGCATGCGGTCCATGTCACCGTCCATGACGGCGAGCCACATCTTGGCGTAGGAGCGGCGCAGCGCGGGCGGGATCTCGCGGTACAGGCCGTGGTCGTAGAGGATGACGTCGAAATTGGGCTTGCCGCTGAAGCCGCGGAACGAGTCATTCTTGCGAATGGCGAGGTTGCCGCCGTGTGGGTCGCAGTGCAAAGGGGCGCCGTCGCCGAAAATCATTTCGTTGAAGATGCGCGCGAGCGTCGCCGAGACCTCGTCGCGGTCGATGCCGTTGGCGTCGAGGTAGGCGAGGTCATCGGGGCGGTGGCCCGCCTCGTACGCCATGATGATGATGCGCTGGCGCGCCCAGACGACCTCGGGGATGACGAGAGGCAGGTGCGGGATCCTGGCAAAGTGGTCGCGCATGGAGCGCGCGTTGACGGCCTCCTCCTGGAAGTCGAGCTCCTTGGGCAGCGACACCTCCATCTCAGACGACAGCCACTCGAGGTCGTACTCGGGGAAAAAGCGCTTCAGCGTCGAAAAGGTGTACTTGGTCAGCGCGAGGTCCAGCGGCGCCCACGCCTGCAGCTCCGGGTGCTGCACCTTGACCGCGACCTGCTGCCTGGAGGCGCGGATCGTTGCCAGGTGCACCTGCGCGAGCGAGGCCGCGCCGATGGGCTCGTGCGAGAATTCGGAAAAGTACTCCATCAGGTCCTCGCCTGTGTCCTTTCTATACATTGCCTCAATCGATTCGTACGAGGATACGGGGCACTTGTCCTGGAGTGGGATAAAGGTGGTGGTCCACTCTGAGGGTAAGAGGTAGTTCATTGCGCTCTGCGAAGAGGTCAGCCGTTGTGCGTTTAGCGATTGGTATAAAAATGCAATGCGCACAAGATGCTGTCCGAGCTTGATAAATATGCCGCCGTTCTTCTCCAGCACCTTTAACGTACGTTTCGCGCATCGCTTGTGGCATGCCTTGAGAACGGCTTCCTTTTCGTCTTTGTTTTCAGTCAAGGCTCTCTGTTTCAGTGTAGAACGGTAACTAGAATTGCCATTAGTTCATCCTTGTCCCCAGAAAGCCCGGGGTCTTGCGGTATACTCGTTGATGCAGATCGCCAATCCCGTGACGACGCGACCGCTCCGCTGAGCGGCCTCATAGACGCCGTTGATATCGTCGATGAAGGCGAAGACCGTGACGCCGCCTACAGCTGCGGTTGTCGATGCGAAAAAAACCGCTCTGCGCGGGCGGCGCTGCTGTTGCGACGAGCCAATCTTGTCTGTCGCAGTGACGAAGCGTCTAGTGGCGCCGAAGCACACGGCTGGTTTGATGGTTTGAGGCAGCTGGCTCCTGCAGGTTGTGCAGGTCCATTGCGGAGGACCGAGCCGCCTGGCAAAGACGGAGAGCGAGAAGCTGCTCATTGCGGCCTTTGGGTATCGGACACTGTGTATATGTTTGCCTAGGCCAGCCGAGGAGGGGCTTATTCGGGGCGTTGGAAGGAAGCGTTAGGGCCGCAGGCTATCATCCTAAGCGTGATGATCCGATTGAAGAAAAATTCACAATGGAGAGTGAGTTTGTCAATGCCCTGAATTTACCGAAGAAGTTAGATGAAAGATGGATTGCGCTTGCTGATTGTGAAGGAAAAGGGCACATGTCCAGCGTCGCCATAACTCAAACAATTTTTTTTTGTAGCGTCAGCGCCATGATTCGCCGGGGGCGGTTGTCTCCGTCTCCGTCGGCTTTGGTAAGGTAGGCTCTGATGTGCTGTCCGCGCTTCCTATGAGAGGAGCGGATTTAGCGAACGTTCCATTTTGAATCAACGTCTGCAAGCCATTTCTCCATCTCGATGATAGACTCGGAAGAATCATAGCAGGTGGCAATCAAATCTTTACATGTAATTATCTAGTTGGACAGCTGTACCGTAGCATTGATAGGTACGTGCTGTTTCCGTCTCTATTTACCGCTTTACACGTGACCGCGCGACGCCAATCCAAACGCGCCCAAGGGCCCATTAAACACCAAGACACGTCCTTGGAACGCTCCTCAGCCCATCATTACCGCTGTCCACTCTAAGTCCATTTGATTGTCCTTCGCCCTAAATTCATCGCTATCAATACCATCAACCAACCCCATCTCGCTGACTTTTTCGGTTCTTACATGCCAGAAACTCAGCCTGAGCACACCGTGGCAGGAATCATGCTGTCCTTTGCCCCCGCGCCCATCTTTCCGGCCACCTGCGACCACCACCGCCCGGCCGTCCCATCCCCGCTCTCGTCGTCGCCGCTGCGCGCCTCCTCGCCACTCGGCGCGCAAGAGGACAGATCGTCATCGTACGCCGCGATACGCCAGACGCAGTCATCGCCGATCCAGTCGCCTAAGTTTAGGTACGCCGCGTGTGCGACGCCGGCGACGCGCCGCAACCCGTTGCTACGCCGGCGCGAGGACGCGCAGCAGCAGCGGCGGGTCAACTTTCTGCGCGGTGTGCGCGACAAGGTCGAGGACAAGGCGTGGCGGCGGCGGGATATCGAGGGACAGGTACGTTGGCGCCACTTCGTGGCATGCATGGGTGTGTGTTGTCGCTGACCGGGGTTCTTTAGTTTCTTAAAACCAACTGGATCGCAGACATGCTTCGCCTATCGTACGACGCGCCAGAGCTCTCCGAGGCGGATATAGAAGAAGCCTCGAGTTTTCGGCCTGAGTCGATGTCGCAGCCCGAGGACGGCGATATGGACGGCGAGGGTGACGACGACATGGCGGATGAATGTGGCGAGTATGCGGAGCTCGAGGCCATGTTTGCGTCGTATCAGCAGCAGCAGCCGCTGCGGTCGCCGGCGATGCGTCCGATATCCCCGTTCTTGTCCGACGACGAGTACGATGATCTCTTTGAAGAGCTGCTCTCGGCAAAGGATATTGATCAGGCTATGCGGATGCAACAACATGCCGGCTCGGCAGACGACATGGACATGGAATAAATGTTGTATATATGGGTACATACTTGGAAGGATACAAGGCGTACTGGATATTTGGCTTTTTGGAATTCTTGGACGTTCTGTTGACATGGCAGTTCGGCGTTTAGAGAGCCACGGCGATAGCCATTTTCTTGACTGGGATATTTTTACCTCTTGTCCCAAAGATTTGTACGTATGAGTATTTAGGACGCGACATGCTCAAAAGCAGACTATGAAAAAGACAGCAATTGGTCAGGTGAATTAAGACTACTTGTCCATGTTTCTTCTCTCTACTACTGCGGATTACATTGCTCGTCGGCACCGGCAAAGGCTTCTTGTGCTGTGTCGAGATCCCCCACCAGATCTGAGGGTGGCGACCCTAGCTCCTGCATCTATTACCATCGGTTAGTACCTTAATTAGACAGGCCGTCTTCGGCAGCTACATCACCTTTTGCATCCGCTCCACAATGTACTCTCTGTCTGCGGCATTGGAATCCGAGTAGGCGCTCGCTTCGAAGCGGGCCACAATTTCGTCCACCAGGGCGTGCTGGTCCTGGTAGCGCTTCAGGTCCTCGGCGGGCGTCTTTTCGCGGTTGGCCAACAGCCAGGCAGGGAACTTGTCATGTAGCTCCTTCATGGGCTCGTAGAGGATCTCCTTGTTGGTGAGCTGCTCCATCATGCCCATGAGCATCTTGGAAAACTCCTCTTCGCCGCCCTCGCCATCGGCGCCTGCACCGCCTGACGAGGTCATTTGCTTGAGGAGCTCCGACATGAAGCCGTCAGAGCCGCCTGAGGCCGCGGCCGCCGTGGCCTGCTCGCCCGAGGTCTGCATGCGCTCCATGGTGCGCCGGATCGTGTCCTGAAAGGACTCGTCGGTGGCGGCCGCCGCCGATGCCGCCGCCGCTGCGTCCCCGGAAGCAGCGCCACCCTCAGTGGCGGTGGCCATGCCCTTGAACATGCTCTCAAATTCAGCCTGCATCTCTGGCTATTGCAGTGGTGAATGCGTCAGCAAATGGTGCCCAACAAGATTGTTTGAAGAGAACAGGAAAGGGATAGTACGTACCGACTTCTCGAGCTCGCTGAGCAAGTTTGCCATGCCGGCTTGGAGCTGCTTGGCGAAATCTTCTTCTGTTATGTCTTTGGGGTTGACAGGGTCCTCGGTCTTTGGGCCGGCTTCGGGCGCTGGACCGGCGACGGCGGCAGTAGGAGCAGCAGCTGCCGGGGCCGCAGGCGTTTCCAAGGGCTTCTTAGAGTCAATCTTGGCAGTGGAAAAATCATTCAGCATATCTAGGCAGTCAGTTTCAGCATTCTATTCCTCATCGGTGAAAGAGAGTGAGTGGAGAGTTTACCATCCAAGTCATCTAGGTCGTCCTCATCAGGGTCCGGGACATCGGCAACCGCCGCCGCCGGAAGAGCGCTCGTGGACGCGGCAGAAGCATCTGTGGCTTTCGTCTCGACATTTTGTTTCTCTGCCTTGGCCGGCGCCGCACCAGTTGGATCCATGGTGAGGGCGTGTATGTGTGAGTACGCTGTTGTTCTAACTATCACAAGCTTGACTTGCGCGCCGATTAGCCCCACATGGACCAACCGAGGAGCGAATAGCCGCGGGTTAGAGAGTAGCTTTTTCGTCTGACAATGTCGTTTCCTGTTTGGCGTAGATAATAAGAAGAGACGGACGATTCGATAGAGAATATGCGGTGTATTTGAAGTTGGTGTGTGGCTTGCGACGCCAGGGTTTTGGAATTGCTACAGCAAAGGGCCTTACGGGAGCAGCTATTGGGTGTTGAGCCGAGGGAACGCACTAGAAAGGCTGGCAATCGGTTGCGTGAGAGGGCGAACCAGTGATTGCTTACAGCCCCACGCATTAAGGTATTATTACTCCGGTACGGAGTAGGTAGTGGCAAAAGGCTGCCTGTGGCGGTGCGACCCCTGACTACAAGGTATTATTAACAAGTGACAAGCTGCCCCACTTTCGTGGCGGCAAAAGTGAAGTGTAACTGAATCGCTTCATTCACATTCACGCACGACCCTGTTTGATCTGAAAAGCATCATCCCCCTCAACAACAGAGAAGCCCAAATTTCTCACACGCGCAACAGTGCATACCTTTCTCTTTCCTCGGCCAGCTGAGCGTCCTCTGTATAGGCGTGTGAATTTTATAATCGTCAACCTCTCTTTTCCCCTTTTTCCTTTGCCGCCGAGATACCCTCCACGACTGCCTCGTGCTCTACGAATACAGCATGGCGCTGTGTCAGACCAGACTACAGCAAGAGCGGTAAGGAATAAAAGCTGTCACTCTTTCGGCTGCCTGCAGACTGCTAACGCGCTCGCGATGCAGCAAGCTATGGCGACGAGATCACCCGTTTGGCTTCTACGCGCGACCTATCCGCACAAAGGATGGCGTCTTGGACCTGAAGAAATGGGAGTGCGGTGTGCCCGGCAAGGACAAGACTATTTGGGAGGGTGGCCTGTTTAAGCTGATCGTGTCTTTCCCCGACGGTGAGGCTGAACGTGAGACCGTTGTGTAACTTTGAAAGACTGACCAGAAGTGCGTGTGCCCGTTTAGAATACCCGATCAAGCCTCCAAAGTGTATGTCGCAAACTTTTTGCAAAACACGTCAAGCGATCAAGCAAACTAACAGGACATAACTAGGCCGATTTACTCCGCCACTGTTCCACCCCAACGTGTACCCGTCTGGCACTGTCTGCCTGTCGATTCTCAACGAGGCGGAGGCATGGAAGGCGACGATTACAATCCGGCAGGTTTTGCTGGGCATCCAGGAGCTGCTCGACGATCCGAACCCCGAGTCGCCGGCGCAATCCGAGGCGTACAATTTGTTCAAGCGCAACCGAGTCGAGTACGAGAAGCGCGTGCGCCGCGTGGTGCGCGAAAACCCGGCACCGTGAGGGAGAATGCGAATGACGAATTAGGATTGTGCGAGAATTTTTTTCCTGGAATGACGCAGGAAAAATAGACGAAAGAGAAAATACCAAGCGTTACACGGTGCTACAGGCGAAACCAATACATTCAGAAGATGGTACGAGCCGATTGAGCAGAGAGATAGCAGACGAAGACAGTAAATTCGGTTGAAGCGAAATGAATTTCTTGAAGGGTCGGCCATTTGTTGCTCAGGTTGCATTAATTTCTTATCGTCGTAATTGAGGAGATGTCCTGTCGTGCGTGATGGTAATGGTGCATACGACGAGTGATATGGTGCTTGGTACGTACCTTAGTACCTACCAGGGCACCGACCAGTGCCGGACGCGGGACCGGTTAAGGCTCAAAGTCGGAGTTGGTCTAACCTGGAGCTCTGATCCAGAGAAAGCGGCAAAAACGGGAACCTGCGTTTTAGCTGTATCGACTAGCCAATTCGGAGCCGGATCATAGGATGGATTTGGTGTGGTTGAGTATTGTATCTTTATTATTAGAGTGAGTTGTGACAGAGGAATCCGAAGTCGGCCGTTGGCGGTGGACATGTGTGCGGGATTTAAGGCTGGAGCCTGACAGCGCGCCAAATGATTTAGACTCCATTTATCTGAACATTTACGGAGTATAGTCTACCTATATTGTGGGAGACTATGCAGAAGGTTGGTTCATTCGTCTGGGTGGCCAGCCGGCAACGTGATAGGTGCCGCCGTCTATTTATATACCGGCGACCTCGTCGGTAACTATGGTTATGGCTATCCATTGTAAGCAAAGCGGCCTTCGTGGTCCGTCGTGAAGTAATCATCGTAAAGCAATTCGTTATCATCGTGTGTCTTGTTTCCCTAAAGTAATCTTCATCATATATGTTCTCGTTTCCCTAAAGCAATCTCTGTCATCGGTATCCTAACCTAATCGTGTCCTAACATGTGTCCTTATATAACGCCTGTCATGATTTTGTAACCTCCCGTTCGTTTAATCTAGCATGTGTTCGCTCCACCATCTCTTAGCGTATCCCATTGCGTGCGTGTCCCTTTCGGGGAGGTCTTCGTCGAGGGTGTCTTGGTTTGCCGCCACCACGAGTGCCCATGCCCTCGGAATGTTCGGGTGCTGCTCCCGGATGGTCTCTGCTGCTCGTAACCATCGGCTGTTGGTGAGAACGCTAGATGCAAAGCGTGGCTGTAGGAGGCGGGCCATAATAAAGTCTATAGCCGCCGCGCTAGACACGTGTCCTGGTACACGTCCTTCTTCCATCAGTCCCATCACGTGGGGGAAGTGTGTGTAGCTTGCTCGTGAGTCTACGAACATGAGGATAGCGTCGCTTTCCTCTCTCGTCAGGCCCTCCGTCGGGTATAGGTCATTAAATACTGGGCGTGGCCTGTTAATGTTGCCGTCTGCTTCTCTTGTGTCTCCAGTCTGTTCTCTGGTCTGTTGCTTCTCCTTTTCTTCGCTTAGCTTCTTCTTCTCTTGCTTCTCTTTAGCGTCCTGCTTCTCCTTGGCGGCTTTTTCTTTAGCGGACGCTTCCATCTTCTCTTGCGCTCTTTTCTTCCTATGCCGGTTTATCATAGGTTCGTCGCTACTGTCGGTGCCGTAGTCGTCGTAGGTTACACTGCCATTGCCTAGTGGGCTAATCTTAGGCTTGTGTTTCCCCGGTGTCTCGGTCACGCCCTCGGATTTCCACTGATTCCGTACCGCGGCCACAGCCTTCTTCCAGCTATCCTCACTATGCTTGACTTGGCGCACCCATCTCTTTTCTTCCTTCGTCTGGTTATTCCACCATCTTAGGGCCTCGATGCCTTCCCCAAAGAGGTCACGTAGTATGAGTCGCGTGAGCATTTGTGGCACTGTGTCGGCGCCACGCATATCGCTGCGCACTAACGGCAGGCCTGTGGCTGTATCGCTTCTAGGATTGACCGTGATGTATAGATAGAATTGGCCCTTCGTGATCCAACTAATCTTATTAACAGGTGAGGCAAACTTCCACACTCTATTAGCGGACATCTCAAGTTCTTGGCCGGCCTTGTCGAGCTCGTGTTGCCAAGTGTGTCTGGTCGGAGTACAGATCGTGCTTGCTATCTCTGTCAGCAGGGTGACGGCCTCCTGGAGGCACCTCGCGCGTGTGGCCTCCGGTAGTCCTCGTGGTGCAATAGCTGCGACTAGGCTTTCGGTCAGGGCTTCTACCTGTTCTTGTTGTGCTTTCGTCGCGGCCTCTTCATCACGCTTGCGCTTCCTTCGTTGCTCCTCTTCTGCCATGATCGCGTGTCTTGAGGTTGCTTCTTTAGTGGTCGGTGATTAACACACGGTTTACGGAAGGTGTTTAGAGGGATGAGGCTCTTGTAAAAAATGCGTAGGTGGTCTTAATCTGCCTGTTTGCTCTAGTACGTTATGACTGATGCCTGCGTTTGTCCTCCTGACGCGCGAGCTATAGCCGTCAGTGTTTATTAGTTACCCACGCTAATAGCAATTTTAGCGCTCGGTCACCTCTTTATATCTAACCTAGAATTATCCGCCTCTGGCATGTTGCCGAGTGTTAGATGTGGTCGATGGGATGGTCTGGCATATGTATGTACCGCCTTATCAGCGGCACGCGGTTATGTGGCTTAGTGTGGTGTTTCTCTAACACGCCTGCCGGCGCAGTGCAGCTATAGGTTAATTTAGTGCCGCTGCTACCACGAGTGGCATTCCAATCTTTTGCTAGTTGGCACAGCTGGTACAGGGGACCAGGTGTTACAAAATAATTTAGCTAGAAATGATTTATATTTTTAATTATTATTATTCTTCTTTAGTTATTCTTACTTAAAGTAAAGTAGGTCTTTATATATATTTTAGTAGGGCTAATACCCTCCCGTACGGAACTTTTAGCAACCCACTGTAGGATAGGTAGGTTAACTCTGACCCCCCCTGGGCCCTACATACCTACTTTACCTGCTTACCTAATAAACGTGACTCACTCTTCCCGCACGCGACCACCTTACCTGCATATCCCACGCCGCCTTCGGCTTTCAGAACCTTTTTTCCTTCTTGCGCTCGGCGATCTCTGATTCTTTCCCTCCTTTCAATCTCCGAACCAAAAAAAAAAAAAACAATCCCGAATCCAGCAGCAATCATGTGTGGCATTTTTGCTTGCTACCGGTACGTTTTCTTGCCCCTCCATGCACTGCATCTCGCGCTTGTCACAAGCTTGTCCGATTTGCCAACATCCTGGCTGTAGTCATCCCGACGTTCATAAATTCAAGCCCACGGCTCTGCGCCTCGCGAAACTGTATGTCAACCCTCTCCTACTTGGCATGATTCTCCCTCTCATTTACTGGGAATAAAAATACTGACACAATACAGAATCCGCCACCGCGGTCCCGATTGGAGTGAGTGGTCGCAACTCGCGCACCAAACATGAGGATGCTAACAAATCCTGCGCAGGCGGCAGCGTCATTTGCAACAGCACAAGTATGCTCAATTGGCCTCTCTAGTAACTGAAACTTTTAATACTGACTCTCTAGTTCTTTGCCATGAGCGTCTCAGCATTGTCGGTGTCGGTAAGTCGCGCGATTGAATTTTCTGCCCCGCCTTGGCATCCCATCTCACAACCTCGCAGATTCTGGCGCCCAGCCACTGACCAACGCCGATGAGTCCATTGTTCTCGCCGTCAACGGAGAAATCTACAACCACCGCCTGGTCCGAAAAGGCCTTAAGAAGACGTACCACTTTAAGACGCACTCGGATTGCGAGGTCATTATTCCTCTGGTATGAGATGCCTCTGCCCTGCACTGCCATGCTGGCAACTCCTGGCGCGAGACTTTGCGCTCTAACAGCATTGCTCTTGTAGTACATGGCACACGACAACGATGCCCCTGCTCACCTCGATGGCATGTTCTCCTTTGTCCTGTACGACAAGAACCAGGATCGCGTTATTGCCGCCCGCGACCCCATTGGCATCACCACCTTTTACCAGGGCTGGTCATGGAAGGAGCCCGACGCCGTCTACTTTGCCTCGGAGCTCAAGTGTCTGGCCCCCGTCTGCGACAAGATCGTCGCCTTCCCTCCCGGCCACGTGTACGACTCCAAGACTGGCGAGACGACAAGATATTTCAAGCCCACGTGGTGGGACCCCGCCAACGTCCCCTCGACGCCCGTAGACTACCTGGCCATTCGCCATGGTCTGGAAAAGGCCGTCCGCAAGCGCCTCATGGCCGAGGTCCCCTACGGCGTGCTCCTCTCCGGCGGTCTGGACTCGAGTCTGGTGGCTGCGATTGCTCAGCGCGAGACGCTGCGCCAAAAGAAGCTCGCCATCGAGGCCGGCAAGCCCCAGACCCAGGCGCAGGACGCTGACAAGGGCGAGGGTCTGGTCGGTATTGATGACGAGGATCACCTTGAGACCGTCACCTACCTGCCTCAGCTCAACTCCTTCTCCATTGGTCTGCCCGGCTCGCCCGACAACGAGGCTGCCCTCAAGGTCGCCGAGTTCCTCGGCACCAAGCACCACGTCATGACCTTCACCATTGAAGATGGCCTCAACGCCCTGTCCGATGTCATCTACCACCTTGAGACCTTTGACGTGACGACGATTCGCGCCTCGACCCCTATGTACCTGCTGTCGCGCAAGATCAAGGCCATGGGCGTCAAGATGGTTCTCAGTGGCGAGGGAAGCGACGAAATATTCGGCGGCTACCTGTACTTCCACGCTGCGCCCGACAAAAAGGCGTTCCACGAGGAAACGGTGCGCCGTGTTAAGAACCTGCACTTGGCTGACTGCCTGCGTGCCAACAAGTCGACCTCTGCCTGGGGTCTAGAGGCTCGTGTGCCCTTTTTGGACAAGGAGGTGAGATTTGCCCTAATGCGTCTACCGGGTTTTGTGAGCTAAAGAGGACAGTTTTTGGAAACCACCATGAACATTGACCCGGCCGACAAGATGATCAACAAGGAGCGCATAGAAAAGTACATTCTGCGCAAGGCCTTTGACACGACGGACGAGGGCGACAACACACCGTACCTACCCGAGTCGATTCTGTGGCGCCAGAAGGAGCAGTTTTCAGACGGCGTGGGATACGGATGGATCGACGCGCTCAAGGACACGGCGGAGCTGCACGTTACCGACGACATGATGAGGAACCCCAAAGCGGAATGGGGTACGGACGTGCCCGACACCAAAGAGGGGTATGCACCACCATGAAGATGAGCAAGATTGGCAGCCTGCTAACGCGATGATAGATACTGGTACCGTCTGATGTTTGACGAGCACTTTCCGCCTCGCTGTGCCTCGACCGTCATGCGCTGGGCGCCGACCTGGTCCCAGCAGTCAGACCCCAGTGGCCGGTGCGTTTAGAGCAAACCCTTGTATATTGCTGGAGATGTTCTTCGCTAACGTGTATTTTTAGAGCTATATCTACCCATAACCAAAAGTACGACAATGTCGCATAAATTTTACGGGAAATACAGGAGTTCCAAGAGGGTCGACTGCTTTTCACATGCTCGATAAAAGTAAGTAGAATGAGGTCTGTTTATAGCTCGATAAAATGGGTTCTCTGGCTCTGAAAATGCCAACGTCTATGTGACTGTTGCTTAGCGGCGAGGCTATTAGCTAAAAGTCTGGCGGGCCGAAGTGAGGCACCCGAGCCAGGACAGGGTATAGCAACCCCCGCGTCTGAGTAATAGCATGAAAATCAATGTGGCAATTATAAATGCTCTGGACATTTCTAGGAAGTAAATTTTGTTGAGCAGGAACAGGAGCTCGTGACTTGTACGTTCAAGGAGAAGGGGTTCTCTGGTCACAAGACCAAGTTTAGCGGTAGTTTACAGGCACAGCATTGTATTCATGGAGAACAGTGGTCTATTTGTGTAGAGATTACGGAGTACTAGAGTTGGTGTGGGGTTAAATTAAATGTTAGTTCGACGATTATACCTAAAAAAGTAATTTTAAGCCATATTGAACTGCTATTTAGTCTAAGTATTAGGAAAGAAAAAGAAGAATACTAGAAAGTCGGAGAAGAAGGTTAAACAGAAAGTGGGTGAGAAGGAGGAGAAACGAGTAATTAACTAGGTAAGTGACTGAGAAAAGGCCCCCCACGTGGAGAGAGATGCGTGCGTGCATGCGTCTGCGGAGGGGAGCGTGGGCGGTAGTGGTAGATGATGGTCATACCATTGTAAAGGGAGCTCTTGTTTTGGACTTGTTATGTAACTTATTGTTCCATTTGCGTAATGTCCAGGTTCTGTGTCCGAACAAGGTGAGGCTCACAGTGCCTTGGTGTGAGGTGCAGAGGCTGACGGATCGGCTGATGTCGGGGCTGGGCAAACTCGCGAGTACATGAATAAATTAGTATCTACTTGTAGTAGTGGCGGTAGTGGGTTAGTGAAAAGATACTTCTCCTTATGTGTGATTTATTATATCAAACTAAGTACTTTACCTGTACACCTAGCAAAATGGCACTGTGCACCTAGCAATACTCTAGTAAATACTAAATAGTAAGTTACTTGCATTATTCTTGACAGGCACATGTTCTGGCGCGCTGCATTACTCCGTACCGGGGACCAAGACAGACCAACCAATGACAGAGCTCCTAACCCACACCAAACATTTCATCTGAGCACAGGGCTGCGCCAAATTTGCTTCAGATTTGCTTTCCCTTTTTCAACTCCCAAAACACCGTCACCTTCCAGATACCTCTTCTTCTCCATACCAACCCGTACACCCTTACAAATCAGCCATCATGTCTATTCCCGCCTTTTCCGACATTGCTAAGCCGGCCAACGATGTATGTTTTTTATCCGCAGCCTAGCCCTTTGCGTTGTCTTGTCCCCGGTGCTATCCGTTTGTCGTGTTGAAGATAGCTCTTCCTCTTCGTCCAGCACGATGATGCCATGCCGCCCTTGGCTTGCGCCCAGCCCTTCAATTGATGAGTGCCGGCCTTGCTTGCGCCCAATCGAAACTAGGATACACGTGGTAGAACATGATTGCGCAAACAACACAGCGAAACTAACCCTTCTCTTCCCCCACGACAGCTCCTGAACAAGGATTTCTACCACCTCGCGGCCAGCACCTTTGAGTTCAAGGACACCGCCCCCAACGGTGTTGCTTTCAAGGTCACCGGCAAGTCCAGCCACGACAAGCAGACCTCTGCTGCTGTAAGTTGCTGCCCTAACTCCTTTGCTTCCTCGAACCTCCGCAAGCTGACTCGCCCTTAAGATCGAGGGAAAATACACCGACAAGCCCACCGGTACGGTTCTACCACCTGACGTTTCGAGTTTTGCGCGCACCACGGAGCAACACATTGCTGGCCTCGAATCTCGAGCGATGTGAAGGTTCCCATGCGCTGCGCACAGCCGCGTCCTAAATCTCTCGCCCCCCCCATCGGCCGCCCTACTAACCTTGACTATACGCAGGCCTCACCCTCACCCAGACCTGGAACACGGCAAACGTCCTCGACACCAAGCTCGAGGTCAATGACACCCTCGCCAAGGGCCTGAAGCTTGAGGGTCTCTTCAACTTCCTGCCTGCCACCGCCGCCAAGGGCGCCAAGTTTAACCTGCTCTTCAAGCAGCCCGGCTTCCACGGTCGCGCCTTTTTCGACCTGCTCAAGGGCCCCACGGCCAACATTGACGCCGTCGTCGGCCACGAGGGCTTCCTCGCCGGCGCCTCGGCCGGCTACGACGTAAACAGGGCCGCCATCACCACCTACTCGGCCGCCGTCGGCTACACGGCGCCTCAGTACAGCGCCGCCGTCACCGCCACCGACAACCTCAGCATCTTTGCCGCCTCGTACTACCACAAGGTCAACTCCCAGGTCGAGGCCGGTGCCAAGGCCACCTGGAACTCCAAGACGGGCAACGCCGTTGGCCTCGAGGTCGCCTCCAAGTACCGCATCGACCCCGTCTCCTTTGCCAAGGTCAAGCTCAACGATCGCGGCATCGCCGCCATTGGCTACAACGTCCTCCTCCGCGAGGGCGTCACCCTAGGTCTCGGCGGCTCCTTTGACACCCAGAAACTGGACCAGGCCACCCACAAGGTATGTGACTAGGAAAAGCAAAGGCAGCTACGGGTGACTAATCGTTTGCAGCTCGGTGCCAGCTTCACTTTCCAGGGTTAAAAAACCCTCGACGACCCAGCAAGCAGTACCCAGCCTTATATACCACCCTACTTGATGCGTGCAGTTTGCGCATGGTTCATCTCGGATGTAGATGTATAGTTGATGTAAGAGAATATCTTAATGATGTCCTTGGAAGGATGATTTCTACAATTTGGTCCAGCGCTGTGATTTTCTGGGTATGGTTAGAAGTGGATGATTCGATTCTTGGCCAGAACTTGACTGTACTCGTGTATTTGGGTGATGTCCGTGTGAATACGGTGACTGAGCATGTACAAGTGAAAGTGTATGCGGAATCGGGTAGATTCCTTGCCTGTATCCCACCGGCCACCATGCAAATATGTACACACGATGCATCGATGGCCCATGATCTCGGAGCAACGCTAAAACTCCTTTCTCCTCTTCCCGCTCACCGTATTCCAGTACCACACAGGCACCAGCACCGTGGCGCCCAGGATCCCCAGCACGATCGCAAAGTGCGCCCCAAGGCTCGTCTGCGGCTCAAACTCGACGTCTTCCTCGTCTAGCGCGCGCCTGCGCCTCGCCCACCGCCGGCGGTCCTCCTTTTCATGCGTCCGCCGGTGCGCCTCTTTATCGAAATGCAGAGGCACACCCTCGTCGTCGAAGCGGCCCGGGCCCGGGCTTTCGTAATTCGTGTAGTGCGAGGACGAGGTCGACGCGGACGCGGCGGTGTTGTCGTGAGCCCGCCGTCGGTTGTCCGCATGAGCGCCCCACCCGCCGTTGCGGTAAAAGGAAGGGGGAGGCCCGCGAAAGCTGCCCCGGCGCTTGGAGAGCCCCGAGGCAGGGCGGCCGCCGGCCGGGTGGTGGTGGGAGTGGTGCGCAGCGGAGTGGTAGGAGCCGTGGGGAGGCGAGTGGGTGGACGAGGGGGGATGCAGGTGAGCCATGACGTCTCGGTCGTAGAGGGAGCGGCGCGAGGGGTCTGAGAGGAGTGTGTAGGACTCGGATAGGAGGGAAAAGGTGTGCGCGGCGTTGGGGTCGTTGCGGTTGGCGTCGGGGTGGTGCGTCTTGCTGAGTTTGTAGAATGATCTGAGTGGTTGTTAGACGGCAAGACACACACACACACACACAGAGAGAGATATAGCAATATACATATGAGACGAGAACGCACTTTTTAATATCGCCGGGTGTGGCGGACTGAGGGACTTGCAAACGCTCATAGTGGTTCCTTTTGGCCAGGTCGCGTCGCACGCTCCTGGTACAGCCAAACGACCTCCGCTGCTGCTGCTGCTGTTGGCATGATGGGGGCGTTAACCAGAGACAGGTGCTGTAGTATACCGCAGCGGAGAAGCGCACGATGCGGCGGCTCGGACGTGGTGGCGATGATGCCGGCTGCGGCGAGGCCGACTTGGATGACGTCGTCGTGGAGCGCAGAAAGAGGCGCGGACAGGGCGCGGCGCGCGCCAACGCGGCCATTGCTGGTGATGTCTCGGAAAAGTTTGTTCTTTCGTTGGGGTGCTATCTCTCCATTGGAGGGAGGGGGTTTGGTTCTTTGGCTCGGGGATTTGGACAGGTCGTGAGTATGGGGTTGAGGAGGGCGTGGTGTTGGTGAGCTGTCCGGTCTCGATGTCATTTTATGGGGCGCGGTGCAACCACCACACCGGGCCAGCTCGGAGCCGAAAACCAAGTGACTATTGGACAGTGTCGACGTAATCTCCATCCTCTGGGCCGTATATTTAACCTGACCAATCATTACCACAATCTTGCTTCTGCTTTGCTTGGCCGCGGATGGTAAAGACTGGTATAAGACGTGTAGAACACGGCATATGACCCGGGCATAGCACCGATATATGCGAACCGCCGACATGGCCGACTTGGACCTGATAGTCGGGTCAGATGAGTGCTTGGCCACCAAATCTCGGTCGTCTGGAGAGTAGTATCTATCGAATTAATCATGAATCTTCTATAATTGTACAGGCATATACTTGACTACGTCGTCAATACACCATGCGAATACCCAGCAGAGCGGGAGGCACCCCGATGCGCAGGGTCAACATGCTCGGCCTAGGCCTCGTCAATGACCTCTTGCGGCCACACCGGTGTCAGCTTGCTCTTGCAAAAGTGCTTCAGCAGCGCCTGCCGCGGCGCCTCCAACAACCGCACCCGGCCCGGCATATCCCGCGCGTGCTCGCGCCTCAGATGCATCGTCACCGCCAGCCCCTCGACGATGCAGCGCAACTTGGTCCACCACGCCGGGTACTCGACGAGCTTGGCGTGCCAATACACGAGTAGCAGCTTGACGTGGGGGGTCACGCTTCCTCAGCAGCCGCTTGAATCCGGCGCCCGCCTTCATCGGAAAGACAAAGAGCCGCGCCCTGACTTCAACGGTCACGTCGTGGTCGAGGATTAGCGAGAGGTACGACACAGCCCCGTGGTAGACGTTGGTATCGACAAAGGAGGAGGGGGGGATGTCAAAGAGCGTGTAAAAGAGCGGCAAGAGCGCGTGCGGCCGGACGGGGGAGTGCGCAGAGGGCAGGTGGGTGGGTGGTGCCCATTTTAACATAGAAATCGTAAAAGATGCTGTTAGGTAGAGCGGACGAGGTCGGCGACGGCCCAGACGATACCCTTGCCCTGGTTCATGCGCAGCCAGTCTCGTTGGGGGCGCCCAGAGGCCAGACTTCACGCGGGTTGAGTGAGTCAATGTTGGCAAAGCACGAGGTGGCGAGCATCCGGGGCGCCCATCTAGAGGCCGTCGTGCTCGGTGGGCGAGATGCCGCCGCTGGGGGGATGCCGGTGGCGCGGGAGCAGCACGGCGAGCGTCTCCTTGAACATGGTCGCGCTGTAGTACATGCAACGCGAGGTTATCTTCAATGTTGAAGCCCAAAGGGCCGCGTGGTATGGGAGGCTGATCTGACGGACACGGGGATATATGGGGGCCAGCGCAGCGCCGTTGGGTATGGACGGACGCCGATGCGTGCGCAAGCGCGGGATGAGATTGGTGAATGATGGTGGCAGACCTGCGGCGGCGATTTTAGCCTCGGATTTGCAACGAGGCGCTTTGGTCGAGAAAGTGACGGAATGTCTTTAAGTTGCAAGAAGCATCGACTTGGTCCCGCGCAAATGTGCGGGATGTGGCCCTTGATTGCTCGGGCCCCCATTGTCAAGAGTCTTGTAGGGGGGAGGTAACTTGGCGATTTACGAAACCAGATAGTCACTTAAGTTAATAGACGTCGTCGGCGTACCACCACTGCCATTGCCGCACTCTGTTGTCAAGAACGCCGTTCTCGTAGCGAATATGCACACGCGAGTGCCCACAACCACCTCTGTCAGCCAGTCCATCACCAGACAAATCCTATTTCTTCCCCTCGTTCCGCTTCCACATGACAAAAACTCGCTCATCGCTGCGCGCCAGATGGCCGCTGCGATTCGTAAATTCGCTGTTCATGTTAAAGAAGCAATACGCCTTGCTGCTGCTGTTGTCTCTCAGGAAGCGCAGCTCGACGCTCGAGTACGAGCTGAGAAAGTTGCTGAACTGCGCGCTGGCGGAGACGATGTTGCCGGCGAGCGCGGCGACGAGTTGGGTCATGGCGTGCATCATGGGTTTTGTATAGGCGCGTTGTGTGCCGAGCACAAGGAAAGCAGCAGCGCGCAAATGGTGGACGGTGAATACGGGTACAAGGTCTGGTCTTTCATAACCGTCAAAGTTGTTTTTCCGAGAGAAACAAAGCTGACTTGGCATTGAATCCTTCCAAGCTAGCGCGGCAATTTCCTTGCCTAATAATTACACCAGCCGTTTTGCTGACCACGAACCCGTAGATGCCTCGGTGCTAAACCAAACAGCGAGCTACTTCCGTTGCCGAGCCTTGCCGCAGCCTCTGCAAAAAGGAGCATGTAGTCGATGATGCGTGAGCGAGGGTGACTCTTGGTCGCTGCGCCAGATACGAAACCCCCGATCTGGCTCCCTTTCCGCCCTACCGATCGCTCGATTGTTTCAGATAATTTCAAAGTCTTTGTATCGTTTTGGACACCCACATCCTTCTCCAAATCGGCCGGTAAAATACAAGAAAAGCAGTCACAGAAGAAAAAAAGAAAAAAAAAAAAAAAAAAAATCCGCTGTTGGAGTTTGTTAGTTGCATGTTGTCAGCACAAGGCCGCCGCCAAGGGTGTAAGCTGGAGAGTGGCATCCGCGCAACCTGACACGCATCGTTATACATGCTGTGGAACAGAACCGGCTTACTAAACCTGTGGTTGCAGTTTTGTTTCCTGCCAAGTGCCAAAAGGAATTAGGCCCTGGCTGAACAAGATCGTCCCATGATTCAAGCACCAGGTTTTCCTTTAATATTAGTGCTGGTTTGGCGACAGCCATCAGTCGGTCCATGCCCCTTCTTAAAGCATACACCAAGCAAAGGACAGTATGTGACTAGTAAAGAGCAAATATAACTTGATTGTCAATACATCTGGCAAGTACACATCGAGGCACATGGTAGCCCAGCCAACAGATTGTCACGCCAAGGCCAGTTCAGCGCTGTGCCAGGGCCATCTAGATATCATCTTCTTTTTTTCTATTCCTCATTCAACACAGCCTCCCCTTCTCTAATCAGCAGTAATGTCCGCTGGTAAACTCCATCCTTGGTTTCGTCCATGATGTTCGCTGCGATACGGCGAGAGCCAGGCCAATACCCGCAGCCTTGCCGACAAAATGTAAGCTAAAGGAAGAGGGGCAACGGTGGCCATCGGATGGGAGGCAGTCCTTGTTGAAAGGACTGTATTCGCGTCTGGGCGCACAGGGCGGCGGAACGATTCAGATCGCAATGACCGCAAAAACGTGGCATCTCTGGCGGAATTTGCTGTGTCTTCTTCGCATACGATCCCTGGCCCTTGTCGGAAGAGCAGACCTCATGCTGGCTATGAGCGGGCGCATAGCCGGACAGATGGTGGTCTCTGTGACGCTGACTGAGCTTTGCAAATAGTGCCCATTACCCCCAAAAGGTTTCTTCTAATCAGACGCAAGTCTGATGCATCTCGAATCGCTGGCCCGCTCAGTCGTAGCCACCTCCCACTTGGCTGTGAAAGGCTGTGCTGACGCTCCTATCGTCGTCGTCGTGGCGACGGCCGCCGTAGCGGTTGTTCGAGGGGTTGCGGGCGCCGCTCTCGACGTACTGCCGCAGACGGTCGCTCTGGGTGTAGGAGATAGCGCGCATGCCCGTGACGGCATCCTGCAGGCCGGCCCCGAGACTAACACCGCCCTGGCCCACGCCGCGGCTGCCAATGATGCTGGACGACGTGTCCGTGGTCTCAGAATTGGCCACGCTCTCGCCTGTGACGCTTTCGGCGGCACGGGCGCGGCTCTTTCCTCCGCGGTGGCCATGAGCACCGACGCCGGGCAGACCGGGCCACTGCTCGGGGGCAAAGTTGGAGAACATGGGTGGAAACGCCGAGTTGAGGGCTGCGCCGCCAAAAGTTGAGCCATGGATGGAGGAGACGTCGTCGGGCACGTAGGACATCATGGAACCAGAGTCAAAGTCGCGTATCGTGCCCGAGCCGTTGAAGCGTCCGGTCTGGTTCTGGTAGCCACTAACGGAAATCTGGTTGGCGAGCTTCTGTCGGTGCGACCGGGGCTTGCTGAACTGAAGAAGGCACTGCTGGAAATTGGTCAGGGGGCCCTCGACGAAGCAGCGGCGGTCGCGGAAGTGAGTGAGCAAGTTATACCAGAGCTCGTGCTTAGAAAGCACTCTGGGATTGCCGAGAATGACCACACCGTACTTGGCACGGGTCAGGGCGACGTTGAGACGACGAGGATCAGACAAGAAACCAATGCCTTGGTTTTCATTGGAACGCACGCAGGACAGGACAATAAAGTCCTTTTCCCGACCCTGGAAAGCATCAACAGACGCGACTTCTACACTCTTGTAGTGCTCCTTGTTCGAGGTGCCCGAGTTCTGCATAGTCGTCACAATGTAGCTTCGCTGGCCCTCGTACGGCGTAATGACACCGATTTCGGAGGGCTTGACGCCTGCCTTGAAGAATCGCGTGACAATCTTCTCCACATTGGAGGCTTCCGTTCGGTTCAGGTACGAAGTACCGCTGGTAGAGATTTCTTCGTTGCCAATGTTGGACCAGAACATCATGGGCATCTCAGCAACAGGCCAGGGAAAGTCAACGTCCTTGCGGATTCGCTGCTCCTGCGTGACGCCATTCTGCAGACTGCCATCGTAGAACATGTTGGACGGAAATTCTGACAGACAAGGATGCATGCGGTACTGGGTATTCAGAAGAATGGGCTGGAGGCGAAGTTGCATAAGA
Organism: Beauveria scarabaeidicola; assembly: GCA_037289395.1. Classification (NCBI taxonomy): domain Eukaryota; kingdom Fungi; phylum Ascomycota; class Sordariomycetes; order Hypocreales; family Cordycipitaceae; genus Beauveria; species Beauveria scarabaeidicola. The sequence goes on along the minus strand of JAEIJG010000161.1, from coordinate 20,723 downwards.
CGCTCAAATAAAGACTGGCTGAGACCAGCCTTGGCAGCCTTCTTGTTCATGATGACAGGGCCAAGTTGCTTGTGGTCACCGACGAGGACGACCTGTTTGCAGCCTAGCATGAGCGGGATGATACATTCAGGCTCCGCGGACTGAGTGGACTCGTCGATGAGTACACTGCGGAACTTGAGCTTGGACAGACGTGGATCGCCGGCACCAACACAAGTGCAGCAAACAACGTCAGCGTTGTTGAGAATCTCTCGTTCAGCTGCCTTGGTCAACTGTCTAAACTTCTTTTCATCTTGGCTGGACAGTTCGCCAGCCTCATTCTTGAGCTGCGACAGTTTGGCGAATTCAGAATTATGCTCTGACATTCGAACCTGTTCATGAAGAGCAAGGAAGCTGACAGATGACTCGACATCTTCACGGGATTTGGCTGTCAAACGAACGACCTTGAGACCAGTGCGGTGGATGCGCTCGCAGAGCTGATCAACAGCAACATTGGAGGGCGCGCATACGAGAACCTGGTTCCCACTCATCTTGGATAAGTGATAGATGATGGTGGCAGATGTCACCGTCTTACCAGTACCAGGAGGGCCCTGTATAAGACTGAGCGGCTTCTGAAGGACCGATCGAATCGCGTCTACTTGGCTTTGGTTTAGATCTGGCAGGCCTGGTGCAGACCACTTCTTAGGCAGGCTGGACTTCATTGGCTGCAGCTGAACGTCGTGGCCAAGGAGCGTGTGGAAAATGAAACCGGAAACGCTCATGTCGTCAACGGCAAAGGTCTTCATGGCAAGCTGCATGCGATCGTAGGACGTAGCCTTCCAGACATAGTCGGCCGAGAAGTTGTGGGAAAGGTCGGTCGGGACCGATCTGTCATTGCTAGTCTTACGCAGCTCAAGACAAACCTCATCGGACTGGCTATTGGGAATCTTCATAACGTAGCCCACACCCTGCCAGGGCTCCCTCAGCTCGCCGTTGTAACGAAGCAGCATTTCATCACCAACGGCAAGCTTGACTTCTCCGGACTCAATTTTGCGCAGATTAAAGGTGGCCAGGTGCTTGTTGTTAAGACCTTGCGACCATTCTACAGTCAGGTTGTCCTCGGATTGGGCTTCTTTGAGCTTCTTATCGTAGTCAGATTCCATTTTCACAAGCGGCCCAAAAATGTTTTGGTAGTGGAATGCATCGTCGTATTTCAAAAGCACGGGGTCGGGGTCGTCGTCAACAGTCTGGCCCTTGTCGAGATCGGAAATGGTGGCGTTGGGCTCCAGCTTCCACATCTCCTCTAGGCGAGCAATGGTGTTGGGGGACATGTGGCGAGCGCGTAACTGTTCGGCTTCGGAGGGGGCGCTGACGAGCCAATCGAGAAACGCGCGTTCCTTGATCAATGGCTCCCAGCGGGAGGGGTCCCAATTCATGTCCTTGTTGGAGGCCGATGCCGCGCAAGGCTGACGACACAGCAAAACAACGACAGAGTCAGACTTGGCGGGGATAAAGCCGAGCAGAAATGAATTCTTGGTACCGCAGCTATAGCATTCGAGAATGGTGTCGCCAAGGGCGGACTCGGGGTGAAGCTGAACTTCCTTGTGGCGGGCTCGAACGAGATGATTTATGATGTGGGAAGAGGTGCTGTTGCCGCGGGCGCTGCAGAACCATTTGTTACAAATCAAACACTTAACGACGGAAGCAGGAGCGTGGATACCGCAATACCTATGACATGTTAGCTTGCGCGAGAGCGTTTAAGGTGTTCCAGATATCTACTTACGCGCATGCGTACGCGGGGAGCTCTTTCTCCTCGTCTGAGTTCTTGAGATTCAGCCCTACCATTTCATCGACCGGTATACTGGCCAGGCTATCGTTGTCGTCCTCGAAAGTCTCGGTCTGGTTGTCATCGTCGTCGGCGCGGCGGCGGCCGCCACGGTCGCTATACTTGCCATAGAGGAGGCGCTCGTCGGGGTCGAGGGTGGAGAGATCGTCGTTTCCAGCATTGATAGCGGCAGCCGAGTCAGAAACGAGGTGATTGCCAACATGAGTGAAGGCTCCCTCCATGTTGCTCGTCGTTGCGGTCGGGAGGTGGCGATGAATTTTCTTTCGCTATCTATAAAGTTAGCACAGCTGGGGGTAGTAAGAGACGAAGTGATATAAAAATATTCATTCGGTACGACGCGACAATTTCCATTTTCACAACATACCAATAATTGCCAGAGAAGCTCTGGTGGTACGCAAGTGGCGCTCAGATGGGGACTGAGAAACACTAGGAAATGTTTGCGGGAGTGATTCACATCATCACGGGCAAGATGGCGGCGGAAAGAGAATGAAAGGCCGAGCGTGGCGTGCGCGCAAGTTGGAGAAGCGTTTGTAGGGACAACGAATCTGGGTTCAAGCTGCGAGAGAGGCAAACAGACTCAATTTTGCCAGCGAGCAAGAATCCGACAAAGATGCGCAATCCGCCATCGCGTGGTTCCCTCCACCAAGGGTACACGTGATAAGGTGGGAGCGCTATCGATAGCGCCTAGATATCCAAACTTTTTGGCTAACTCATAGACTACTTCCTCTGGGTGCCTTTTTTTCGGCCGACTGGAATCAAGCAAGGCATAGAAGCCACCAAAATCCTTCAAGATGATGAATGTGAGTAATTTCAATGACGAGTTCGGAAAATAGAAATATTAATTCGTTGTCTTGCAGCGCAGGCATGTTCGGAATACGAGAGATTATCTCTATCGTCGTGCCGTCCTTCTGCGCGATGCCGAAATTAGTGAAAAGAGAGCCAAGATGAGATCGTCGCTTGCGTCGGGCAAGCCTCTGGATCCTGCAATTGCCAATGATAAATCGCTGCGCAAAGACTACCAGTACGACGAGTCGGCCGACACGTCGACGGCCGAGCAGCTGGACCTAGACGACGAGTACGCCCAGCTATCTGGCATCGTCGATCCGCGTATCCTCGTCACGACCTCACGCGACCCCTCGGCAAGACTGGGCGCTTTTGCCAAGGAGATACGCCTTCTCCTGCCGACCGCGATCCGCCTGAACCGGGGCAACCTCATTCTGCCCGAGCTCGTGCGCTCGGCCAAGGCGTCCGGCCTGTCGGATGTGATTGTGCTGCACGAACACCGAGGTACGCCAACAGCCATGACGCTGTCGCACTTTCCCCACGGCCCGACCGTGTCATTTTCTCTTCACAACGTCGTTTTGCGACATGACATTCCCGGCAGCGTGCGCGGCACCGTCAGCGAGTCATATCCTCATCTCATATTTGACGGATTCGAAACGCCTCTGGGCAAGCGCATTGCCAAAGTTTTGAAGCACACCTTCCCGCCACGCGAGCCGATTACGAGAAAAAACAAAATGGGCAGCCGTGTGGTGACTTTTAAGAACATCGACGATAGTATAGAGGTACGACACCACGTATTCGTGCGGACTGGGTACGACAGCGTGGAGCTGGCAGAGGTTGGCCCGCGGATGACGATGCGACCTTTTGAGATTCGTGGAGGCACATTGCAGAATAAAGAAGGTGATGTGGAGTGGCATCTGTCGCAGTTCACGCGGACGGCGAAGAAGAAGAATTATCTGTAAAAGGGAGCTGAGGACGAGGACACCATCACGGCAGCGACTGCCGAGGAATATTATACCTGAGGCCAAATGCAAGTAAATACATTGGCCTGAAATGTCGTGAATATTGGGGACAGACCCGCCCAGGCTGCCGGATTTCGGTACGAAGTGATCTGCGATGGATAAGATTATGCATACAGGGCATTGTTGGCTCCTGGTAGTCGTCGTGGAAGAAAGACGCCATGGTCTAGAGCAGGTCGACGGCAGGGCGGGTTGATTGGTGCTCGAGACAAGGACAAGCTTGACATCAGCACCGAGCTATCGACTCGGCGACGGAGCCGAAGTGAATGCATTATGACGATATTTGCGCACGATGTGTAGATGAGTATATCTACGGATAATGTATATATACGAAAAGAAACATGCCAAATCATTTACCACTCGTAAGTTGAATGACCAAGGATGCTATCGATTGGTGACTGTGGCCGTTCTCCATTCGCTGTGGACATGCAGCTATCTGTACAGGGAGATCTGAATCTGAGGTCAACGTGTTTACGCAAATGAATAAGCAAGCAGATCAACGACGAAGCATACGAGAGGGAAAAAATATAGGAAAGATCTTTAATCAGATCAAAATTCGAATCCGTCATCGGATGCTAAAGGCGGACTTTGGTACTGCGATGGTTTGTCAGCCTCGTCACAGCCTCGTTAGGATGATGCGGCGCGTTCGGATTGCCATGGCGCAGGTCTCAGCAATTGGGGCCACGGCTTCAACAGCAGGCGAGGTGTGGATGCGAACCGTCCTCCCTGCAAGCGGAAAGTGGCAAGCTTGCGTGTCGCGGGCAGATTGAAAGCCTATTTTTGGTTCTGGCCATACTTCTTTAGGAGGGCAGATATTTTGACAACGTTATCTGGTCAAATGACAACGTGCACGTGAGCTCCACTTATAATAAATGGGGCGCAAATTTTTCCAGCCAATCATAGCGCGCGGAGGTCAAGAACACCATCAACACCAACTTCCAGCGTTATCCTCTCCATCAACACACCACACCACAATAACTACTCTAATATTCAGCGTCCTCGCGCTCCTCAGCAGCGCCTCGAGGCGGCAGGCAACCTCTGAGCCAGCGAGGCAATTGTAGACGATACAGGCGATATAGGCGATACAGGCGATACAGGCGATACAGGCGATACAGGCGATACAGGCGATGCAACAGGTGTTATTATCACAAATTTAGGGGCTAGAGCGGCGCCTCACGAGCTAACAGCCGCCGCCGCCGGCTTCAATAACGCCGCCGCCGACTTCATCACAAGGCTATTAATTCCAGCCATCGTGGCAGCCAGCCTCCTACGAGATAGATATAATAAATACGAATACTTATTAAAAATTAACTCTAGTCATAGCCCCTATAAAATTTAGTGGGACTTTTACTAGGTACTATCTTAATTTAGTAGTGACCCCTGTGCGTTGTCATTTAACCAGATTTAGTTATCAAAATATCTGCCCTCTGATTTCCTTCCTGACATGTCGTAGGGGAACTGACATATCTTAAAGACTATTGCTATTCGCGCGGAGCTATTTTGCGATTCGCGCGGAGTCAGGTACTTCTATTTATAGGCAATCTACATATAAATTATAGGTATCTTTTAAAATAGTACTATAGTTAATTTTTTCCTGCCACTATCGCTCTGCTGCCTACCGCCGCCGCCGCCTCTGAGCCTCTCCCAGAGGCTCTCAACGCTCGTTAATTCGCTTAAAAAACGTATCTTCATTAATTTTAAGAGGTATGCACATAATAGACCAGATAAAGGTTTCTTCTGGGGCCTTTATCAGCGGCGCCGGCACACACGTGACTCCGCGCGAATAGCAAAATAGCTCCGCGCGAATAGCAATACTCATCTCAAATTCATGTAGACAGGATGTTGAGCTAGTCAGGATAACCAGCCTAGCCACAGCACACAGGGCATGTCCACAACCCCCCCCCCTCTCGCGTAGGTACCTATGTACGGACAGCCAAGAGGTACTTATTTCTTGGCTGCTGACATGGCCCGATCCTGGGATGAGATGGCTCAAAAAGGAAAAACGAGCACGTATTTGTAGAGAACTAGTCCCATCAATTGAGACTTTGATTCAATCTGTATTTTTGTAATAATCACTTTCAACTGCTCCGCCCATCCTTTGTGATATCCGCCACCGCTGCTAGACGGATCTTCACAAAGCTATTTAGGTAGTTTGGGTCCAGTTCGTCATCACCAGAGAGAGCGACCTGCCGCCAATACACTACCACAAGGGGTACTTTTGCCTTTTTGCCCATCTCCGCCTCTCCCGCTGCATGGCCTTTTCTCCTCCTCAACCAATTTCCCGTCCGTTTTCTTTCTTCCTCGATTTGTTCTCGCGCCGACTCCTCGAATCCCCTTCAATTGCGAATTCTCCTTGGCCTATAATCTAGGTGTTTTATTCGCTCCGACGGCTGCTCGCCCATCATCATGTCTTACGGCCAACCGAATCCGTACGAGCAAGCGCAAGAAGCCAGTTACAGCTATGGCCAGGTATTTACAACCGATTTTCCCTTGTGTCGTCTTCTCCGCGCATGTACGTAGCACTGCACAGCTGTGGCGACGTCTTCCTGCCCAACGCTGGCGCAGTCTCCGTCAACAGCCGCTGCAGATAGCCTCGATGCAAACAGGCTTGCGCCCGACGACTCGGTTCGCCCACATCCCATGGCTAATTCTTTGATTCTACTCGCAGGCCAACCCCTACGCCCAAGACAGCTATGAGCTCCAAGAGAACCCGCAGACGTCTTCCTACCAGAACTCCGGCGCCACTCCCACCGCCGCCGCCGCCATGACGTCCAACACCCAGCCTCTCTCTCAGCAAGATTTCCTCAGCCGCGTGCAGTCCCTCCGTAACGACATCACTCGCCTGACGGGCGACATTGAGGCCATTGGACAGCTACACCAGCGCTCGCTCGGCGCCGCCGACCCCCAGGCCGACCAGCAGCTCGAGCACTACGTCGCGCAGACCCAAATTCGCAACACGGCCATCAAGGACGGCATCAAGGGCCTCGAGCGCGACCTCGCCCGCACCTCGGATGCCACCCGCAAGACTAAGCAGACCCAGCTGCAGTCCCTCAAGACATTCTTCAAGTCGGAGCTCGACTCGTACCAGAGCATCGAGCGCGAGTACAGGGAAAAGTACAGGGACCAGATCGCCAGACAGTACCGTATCGTCAACCCGGAGGCGTCGGAGCAAGAGGTCCAGCAGGCCACCGAGGCCGATTGGGGCAATGAGGGTGTTTTCCAAACTGCCGTAAGCTTTTTTTGGTCTTGTTCCTCGCTTCGCTCGTATTTCTTTTTGTTCCATTCTTTCAATGCCGGCTCTGCGCGGACAAGCTTTGCTAGTCTACCCGTCACATCCGCAACGATGACTGCTTAAACACCCGCTTTCAACTTCATGGTGAGAAAAAGAGACCTCGAGCTAAAACACCTTCACAGCTCCGCACAAATCGCTCCGGCCACGCCTCCTCCGTCCTCGGCAACGTCCGCGCTCGCCACAATGAGCTGCAGCGCATTGAACAGACCCTCACCGAGCTCGCCGTCCTGTACCAGGAGCTGGCCACCATGGTCGAGCAGCAGGAGACGATCATTGTCGACGCCGAGAACAAGGGTCAGGACGTCGTCGACAACCTCGAGTCGGGCAACCAGCAAGTCAGCCAAGCCAATAAGAGCGCTCGCAACCGCCGCAAGCTCAAGTGGTGGTGCCTCTTTATCGTTGTCCTCATCATCATCGCCGCCGTTTTGGGCATTGCCTTGGGCATCACCCTGACCAAAAATGCCACGAAGTCGTGATTGGTCAAAAGGAAAAAGAAAAAGGAAGGGGCGATGTCTAAACACAACGGCTCGAGGGGCACAAAGCTACCATTGCACGACTGCCAGAAAAATTATATACCAGCGGAGATGCTTGCACTTTGATTTTATCCTGGCCAGATTACACGCTAATGAGGAGGAAGGCTAATGAGTAGGAAGGTAATCTACCAACGAGATATCGGACGATTAAATGTATGTTTTTCACGTAATCCTGTATAAGAATCAAACATAATAGGTTCAATGGAGTGATTTGTCAAGTACCATGCTTGCCACCATTTCAAAGTCTGAGGGGGGCAAAATGATCATGTTTGTTCGCTGACACGACACATGTTACCCACTTCAGGAACAAGCGAGTCGCCAAAAAGTAGATGAGAGAAGTATTAATTCATGGAAATGCAAAAAAAAAAAAAGTTAATACCACAAGGATGATGATTGTGGGGGGGGGGATGTACACAAGAAAGAGGCGCCTTTTCCCAATCGCAGCGAGATACAAGAAAAAAGAAATGTAGCTGCCTCTCTCTACCAAAAAAATGACCTTTCTTTGCCACTCCAAAGAAACATTACAAGAAAATCCTAGGCGTCTTTTTGCCGTCTTCCTCTTCAAGGGGGGGGGTGGGTTGACAGGGGAGGGGGGAAAATCAAAACTAGACCGTCGTCATGAGCGTATTACTCGCATCCCGCCGTTAGAGACACCATCGTACATTGTCGCTCACCCCTTTTTTTCGTTTCTCTTTTGTATTAATATCATGCACACACAACCGCGTCGTGGTTCAGCATCGTTGCACTTCTTAAGCGCCCATGCGAAGACCGCCACCGGCTCCCGAGGCGGCGAGCTTGGCTGCGAGCTGGGGGTACTTTTCCGTCACCTTGACCTGCGTTCTCGTGGCCTCGGCATAAGAAAGGGCATTGACGATCTCACATTCGGTACGGGCAAGCTCGGCGGCGCGCTCAAAGTAGTTGAGGGCCTTGGCGACCTGGTTCTGCTGCAGAAGAAGCTGGGCCATGGTGGCTACGGCAATGTCGCACTCGGGGTCAATGATGAGAGCCTTTTCGCACAAGTTCTCAGCCTCCTTGAAGTCCTGCTTCCACTGGAACAGAGCAAGCGCCTTGTTGATCAGGGGCAACACATTCATAGACATGGGCTTGGTCTGCTTCTCCATCTCCACAGCAGTGTCAAACTTCTCGACGGCTTCACTAAAGTTGCCCTGATCGAGCAGCAGCTCACCGTAGTAGTTGTATACATCGGGAACCTTGGGGAAGTTCTTGATGCAGCGACGGAAGGTAGCCATAGAAGAAGCAATGGAGCCCATCTTGTACTGTGTCACACCAAGCTGAATGTGGGAGAAGATAAAGTCCTTGTCCAGATCAATCGACTTTTGGTAATCCTTCTGAGCCTCGGAGAGATCACCCCTAATGAAGTTGGCCTGGGCGCGGTGGTAGTAGACGTCAGGATCATTTGGGTCCTGCTTGAGAGCCTCGGCAAATTCACGGTCTGCTTCAGCGGTCTCGCCAAGCTCGAGACTAATGCTGGCGTGCTTAATGTAGCTCTGGGTCATGGTGGGGTCGAGCTCAATGCTCTTGCGAAAATCCTCGGTGGCAGCAGCGTGGTCGCCGAGCAGGGTGCGCATAGTGCCGCGGCAGTTGTAGGCGAGAGCCTCGTTATCACCGAGGTCACCAAGCTCAATGGCCTTTTCAAACGCAAGACGAGCCTCTTCGTATCCTTCGGAAGTGCGTTTCTCAAGGCCCTGAAGGCCATGCTGCAGCTGACCAAGACCGGTGTTAAGGGATAGCTCGGCAGAGTCCTCAAGACCGGCGGGGCGAGGTTTGGGACGGAAGCTCTGGAGGTAGTTGCCGACAAAGATGGGACTGGGAAGCTTGGGAGAGCGCGAAGACATCATCTCCTTGGCCTTGACCTCGGCAAAGGTCTTGAGCAGGCGTTCAACAGCCTGGGCGGTAGTATCACTTTTGAAGTTATCAATGATGCACGAGGCAGTAAAATCGAGGAGAGCCTCGGAGTACATCTTCTTGTGCTCGTAGGCGGTGGCGCGGCGATTGATGGCCTTAATGTAGTCGGGATCCATGGTGATGGCGACGGTGGTATCCTCGATCACGGTGTCCCAATTTGACGTGGCTGCATGGCATGCAGCACGGTTCGAGTAGAAGACGGGGTCAGGCTTGCAGAGGATAGCCTTGGTGTAGAGGTCGATGGCTTCGTTGTAGGCCCGGTCGCCGTACGCTCTGTTGCCAGCCTGCTTGAGTTGGGCAGCATACTGCTCGCGCTGCTCCTGGGTAAGGGTCTGTACAATGGCTTCATCGACCTCGGGAAGCTCATCACCGACGCGAACAGTCGAAGTCTTCGGTTGGGAGGACGTAGGGGCGGACTGGTTCTCGGCGGCTTTGCGCTCGGCCTCCTTGCGCTTGCGACGTTCCTTTTTGCTGAGCTTGGGGACTCCGTCGTCTTTTGATTTCTACGATAGGCGGGCATTGTTAGTAATGAACACAATTTGACGGAATGATGATCAGAGTGGAAATGGTTGATGACGTCGGATAGCTTCTGGTCGGAGATGGCACTCACAGAGTCCGAATTGAGATAGTATACAGCGCCAGCACCAGTTATAACAACAGCGACACCGGCAATGGTATATACAACGGCCTTGTTCTCGGAAGCCCACGAAGTAATGCGATCCCAGGTACTGGAGGAAGCGCTGACGGGCACCGCGACCGGGCGGACGGCGGGCATGGAAGGTAGGGGGTTCGACATTACTGTGGAAGAAGTAGAATACAATGCCTGGAAGAAAAGAAAAGAGTTACGAGGTATAAAGAGAGATAAGCAAGTAAAAGAGGAATCAGAGCAAGGATAATCCCGTGATGCAGTGAATAGCAGGTGGGGAGGACCGATGCGAGTAGGGAGAGCTGTGGCAGCAGAAGCTTCTGGGTCGCGGAGCAGAAAAAAAAAGACGATTGCAGCCGAGAGGTGGTGTGTGGTAATTTTGCGGCTGCAGCTTGCTCCGTACTGTACCGTAGGCCGTAAATATGGAGGCCGACCAGCCAACGGTGAGAGTGCCTTATTAGTCATCAGATAGAGAGTTGTTTGACTGGGGCCAATGGGCCCGGGCTGCTATAACTTAGCAATTATGTTTTATCTAAGAACTATCATGACATTGCTGGCACATGCCATCACTGTGCCGATTGCAAATAGGCAAAGCGCACATGACGAATCTGCGCGCAATGAGCAATCTGATAGTACATACAGTAAAGTAATAAACAAGCTGGCCTGCTTTATAATTTCTGTACCCAGTATCTTCATCTACGCATTTTCGTCTCATTCTCGCAGTCACGGCTATATTCGCCCTTGGCATTACCCCAAGCGCGTGTGGATATGGCATATTTACACAATGACTCCGTCTCCCGCTAGAAAAATCCGTGCCGTCATACATCTCCCATCGAGGTATCCGAATATATATTAAAACCCGACTTTTCCAGCTTACCAGTCGACCAAGTCATCCCGACATCAGTCCCCCGAGCACTTCATCATGTCTGGAACCGACAACTTTTACATCTTTACCTCGCTGCGTTATGATCCTAGCCTGCAGCAGGTACCCAGTCGTGGTTTTCAACATGCCGCATGGAACTACTATCATGTATCTCCATTTTACTGTTTAGACTATCATCGCGATCGTCTAGTTCGAGCCGCCACTCACTGGGGCTGGCAGTCTGCTATCGATGCCCTCGCTGGCGAGCAGGCTCTCACAAGGCTGGCCGACTCTGCCAACGAGTTCCTTGGCACATCTCAGATGACGCCGGTGCGACTCCGAATAATCGTACACGCGCACGGCACACTCGAATTCCAGAAATTTGACACACCAGATGCTGCGATGGAGAATCTGTTTCCCTCGTGTCTCCCCGCACCGGGTGCTACGCCGGGCGACATGGAAGCCCAGCGATCCGTCGTCTACGCGCTCCTCCGTGACAGTGCCTTCATACCGCCCTCTGAATTTACGCACCACAAAACATCCAAGCGAGACATGTACAACGAGGCACGATCTCGTGCCGGCATTAATGCGAGCGACCGCAAGGAAGTGCTCATGGTCAATGCCCAAAACGGCGAAATCATGGAGGGCAGCATCACCACGCCCTACTTCTGGAGGAATGGCCGGTGGGTTACGCCTCCAGTTTCAGCCGAGTTCAGCTCCAGTCTGGACAGCGGAGGCAACAACGGGACATCGAGGCGATATGCCCTCGAAAAGTAGGCATCTTCATCCCAGCGTATGACCAAAGCGAGCTAACGAGGTGACAGCAAACTCGCGGTAGAAGAACCCGTCAAGGCAGAAGCCTTAGTTGACGGCGAGGAATGCTGGATCAGCAACGGTGTGTCTGGATTCATTGCGGCGCAGGTGCAGTTGAGCAAGCAGGCAACTGGGTAGCGAATATAGATAACACATCTCGGGCCGTCAGTTGCCTTTTGCGGGATTACGACACTCTCAGATCGAATGTCACTTTTTGTATGAACCAATCAATGTCCGCAGCGAGAAACAGAAAGTGCAAATAAATTGAGGCGTTTTGAGTCACAAACGGAGAAAGAGAAATATTTAGAAAAAGAACACATAAAAAAGACGCGCGAGGCACCCTTGTCAAACTGTTTTGACCGCTTATGATCATTAAATGCATGTCTTAAGAGGAGGCACGTGAGGCGCAAGCCTTAGAAGCATGCGGGAAGTGTCGCAGTAAAAATGCGGATCCACACCTTCATCAATGATGTGAATCAAATAAATAGGGCCTTATATGTACGTTCATAGGTAGGTAGCAATCAATATGGTGGGCCACACTACACGTGCAAACGCGCTGAAATAACCACTGTAGCTGCCCGCGCTGCGCAAGCTCCCTCTTTCCAATCTTCGAAAAAAGTCTACGTCGGAACCTTCTGTCTGCAAGACATTGCTGTACCTAGGTCGGCATGTCTGGCGCTCAGGCAGAGGCCGCCGTGAGGACGGGGCAAGATGAGTACCGCGCAAAGCGCTACAAGCACGCGTTGGCACAGTTTACCAGGGTATGTCTGTCGAAGGGAGCGAGCACCATGCCGCTCCCGAGTCCAGTACCCTGCGAGCTGGTTCATTCTAATCTATTTTCGCCTTCATAGGCGATACTCTTCTGCAGATGCAATCGCGGCATGAAGAGGGATCGCTGCTCGTGCAAGAATTTTGAGGCTGTGGTGGACAAGGACGGCTCCATCTTCCACGAGGCCATGTATACCTGCTCCTGTTCTGTCAGCAAAATGTTTAATAAATGCGACAATCCTGTCCATATCAAGGCATTGGACTACAGGGCAGCTACATTTGAGTCGATGAAGGAGCTTGATCGGGCCAGAAGAGATGCAGAATGGATTCTCGAGCTGGCTCCTCGTCTCCCCGATGTGTGTGCGCGCACCAGCCCCATGGCTGGTATGAAAAAATAAGTATCCGCGAGCTGACAAGTATATAGGGATATCTACGATTGGGAAAGATTGCTCGGCTACAAAAAAAGGATGAATATGCCTGGAAGATATACAGTGCCGGTGTCGATGCTGGTAATGCGAATCGCATGGCCACCAGCCCGAAATTCCAGGTTGGTTCACCCTTCGCATATTCTTCCAAGGCTTTATACTAATCTAATCTATACAGCAATTATATAGTGCGCGGAACAAGCTTCACATACGATACTGTCGCAAGGATCCTATCTTTCTACCTTCGGAATTGTTCGTCTGGATTCTCTCATACTGCAATCTAGTCCAGAGAGTGTAAGTATTGCTGCAACACCAGGTGAACTTGTGAATTCATACTGACGCTGTAATTCAGACGGTGCTTGGGGGTCTCCAAGCAGTGGCAGCGGACGCTTATGTCGCGCGATTTCGCCAGTCTGTGGAAAGACCTCAACTTTACAGGCTCCTCGACACCTCGACGGCCACCGCGCATAGACTTTCTCAAGAAGCTCGTCGCCGGCATCGGACGCGACGTGCGGAGATTAGTCATTGAAGAACAGAACCGCCGGTTTCAGCTCTCGCAAGCCAAGCTTTTTGTCTTATTACAGGGAGCAGTGCGGCTGGAGCATCTCGAACTCAGCTGTCCCGACCACACCCTCCGGATACCACCGACGGCAGGCGTCTGCAAAACCCTCAAGACTCTTTCGCTGCGGTTGTTTGCCTCAGAACCAAAGAAGTCCGCTATCGGTCTGGATTACATACCGGCGTTCGCCTATCCCTTTGAGCTTTTGAACCCCGTGGCCGAAACGATAGAAATGCTTCATCTTTCCGGTCTGCCTATGAGCTGGTTCCGGGAGCAGGACGTGCCTTGTATGCCCAGACTGAAGTATCTACACTTGCAGATGCGCACGGGCTCAACAGCCCTGTTTCCAATTGTAGGTCCAGCAAGCCCTCGGAGATGCTTGACGCCCCCTAACCTTTCTTTGCAGCTGCACATGGGTTCGAAAACGCCTGCCTTGGAACAATTGTGGCTGCAAGATACGCTGCCCGACCGCTCCAGCGACTGGGAGTATCAGTGGAGCAAAATCTGGCCAAACTTCAAAGCTTTGATCGTTGCTGGGAGTAACTCGAGCACGGCGGCTCGCTTCTCCATCAGCCTCGTCATACGATTGCTGTCGTCGCTGAACCATGGTCACAAGCTGGAACATATCGATCTAGACTTGCCATGGAGCCCCAATCCAGACGCCGTCGCCATAGAACCTCTGACTCTCGAGCCAGGCCCAGCCATTCAAAAGGTCTGGAACATGGCTGGCACTGTGTTGGACCCCGAGTGTAACTGGCAGAATGAATACAGAAGCCTAAAGGCCATCAGGCTGGCCAATGCCGTGCTCGATCCGGAGAGCCTGCAGCAAGTGGCGTGGAGCCAGGCCGCCGCTGGCCAGCTTCATACCTTGGACCTCGTGTTCCCGCCAGAGTCCCTCGCCACGCCGGCCGGGGCCGTCAGCTCAGCCCACCTCGCCAAGTATGAATGGCTGGCCGGAGCGCCGGGAATCCGCTGCATGTCCATCTCGCAATTTCGGTTCCGCCCTTTTCCCAGGACCTTTGATGACCTACCTTTACCGGCGTTTCTCGCAACGTTTCCGAAACTCGAGACGCTTGAGATCCGATCCGATCATTACGATGAAGCGGAGATTTGTTCCGTAATTTCAGCCATTATCAGGGAGACAAAGACGCTCAAGCTCATATACCAGAACCAAATACGAGGCGCGTTGATGGACAAGCTTGGAACGGCGGCAGCAAAACACGGTGTCAAGGTAGTGTTTAGCGAGCGGCCGAGGGAATGGCCAGTCCCAGTCACGCCATAGAAGGAACTGAAATGTATATAAATTCTATTGCCTATGCTGCCCAGTTTCTTGATCATCCTATCGTCGCGATTCTATACAGTAGGTTTCGAACCATGCCAGAAAAACTTCCAACCCATAACTATAAATCTAGCAATCGATTTAATTAGCTAGCCTTTATACCCTACCAACCTTGAATGAAAGTACCTGCTCAGCTGTTAGTCTTGCTTCCTCCAAACCGGGTTTAGCACTTACATCATGCTTGCCAACAGCCACGAGATCGTCTTCTGACACTCTCATGTTGCCTACGCCTTCCACATACGCCACTGGCGCATCTCCCATGATTTTACGCGCCACGTCTCCCACTGTCGAACCATTTCTGACCAAGACACAATCTTTGAATACGTGTTTCGCATCATTCGCACCCGTCGTAAACGTCGACACGTTACGCACGGGGAACACGGGCACCAAGCCCAGCAACTCCGCCGCCTTAGAGAGCACCTGCACAACGCCGGTGGAGCCGAATCGATACAGCACCATGTCCTTGAGGTTATCTATCCGGTTGCGGTTCTTCTCATCGAGCTCCCTGAGGCCGCCACCGTCCGGGTCGCCCTGCTCGATGAGGTCCTCGCGCGTGTCGACAAATTCGCTGCCCTCGACGTACTTTACGTAGTTTTGCTTGGCCATCTTGCGGAGAAAGATTTCGGACACGGCCGAGCACAGCACGATAGTGCCGGGGTCCTGCATCTTGGCAATCTTGGCAATGTTCTTGTCCGCGTCCGGGTGGTCAATCTTGTTGAGCGCAATTACGGTGGGGAATTTCTCGTCGATAAAGGCGTTGACGACGCGCTCGACGGTCGCGTCAGACCACTCCTCGAGCGGCTCCTTGAGAGCGAGGCGGTCGAGCGTGCGGTTGACGATGGCAATCGTGGAGCCGTAGCCCGAGAACTGGAGCTGCAGCGTCTCGGCGGCCGTAGCCTTGACGGCGATGTGGCGCCGGCGGAGGGAGCCCCATTTCTGCAGCAGATTGCCGAGGATCCAGGCGACCACCTCGCTGCGCAGCCAGGCGATGTCGACCGAGGGGTCGTAGCCGCGCGTTTCCTTGCCCTCGGCGTCGACTGTGCCCGACGCGTCGACGACGTGGATCAGCGCGTCGGCGTGTCGCAGGTCGTCGAGGAACTTATTTCCGAGGCCCTGGCCCTGGTGGGCGCCCGGCACCAACCCGGCCACATCGAGCAGCTCAATCGGCACCGAGCGCCGACCGGCGACGCACGCGCCGTAGTTGGGCTTGCACCGGTCCGAGACCTTGAAGCGCGCGCAGGCGCAGTCTATTTGAAGGTAACCGATTGCTCGCTGGGGGTCAATGGTTGTGAAGCTAGGGGAGAGGCGAGTGGTTGGTTAATATTCGGCGAACGGGTGGGGGGCCATGTAGGGCGTTGCAAGACGTGGGATGACGCTCACGGAAAGTTGCCTAAGAGAGGTATGTGATTAGTACGAGCGGCTATAGAGAGGCGGTCGGATAGGGGAGGGGGAGGTAAAAAAACGTACCGACTTTGGAGGTCGCATCAGTTAAGCTATTTAGCGTACTGCTTTTGCCCGCAGAGGGCTTTCCCACGAGCCCAATGAGGGGATCGCGAGGCATGGCGGGGTATCTTTATGAGCGAATGAGAGAGCAAATATCAGCGAGCTAGGAGCCACAAGATTACACACGGCAGTCCTGTCTCGTCGTCTGATTTGACGTGCAAAACTTGTTACCAATTCCAGGTTGTATGACCGTGCGTCGCAACGTCCTATATCAGGGTCTTTGTCTATAAAAACGCATCCAAAAAATTTACATGCCACTCTTTTGGGGTAGCTTTCTCCGCATGACGTACTAATTTTTGGTGGAGCATGTGCGGAAGCTCCGCCTGCCACGCCGAGCTTTTGTGGCCGACATTGTTGAAACCGTCTCAGCCGCTCAGGTTGGAGATTGCATTCACCGCCGAATCAAACTGACAAACGTTTAGCCGAGGACAGTAGGAAGACCGCACCGCTTGGGTAATTCAGCATGCCTGCCGCTCCTCAACTGCCCATCGAGTCTCTGCCGGCCTGGGCCACCCTGCAGGATGTGAAGCTCCAACAGGTTGGCATGCGCCACGTCGACGGCAAAGGCTATGGGCTCGTTGCCGAGAATGCAATGGATGCCTCGGAAAATGTGAATGATCCTCTTCAAATTATGAGAATTTCTGCCGAGCTTGTTTTGTCGAGAGAAGCTGTTGAGGCGTATGCAAAAGTGGATCCGCACTTCAAACAACTCATAGAGACCCTGGGGCGAAAGGTACACAACCAACTGATTATATCGACAAAACCTAGACTGATGGTTCTGCATAGTCGACTCGACTCGAGATCATGCTCTATTTATTGGTGCACATAGTCTCGGCAAGGCATACCGGGGGGAGAACGGGGCGTTGTGTGTTGACACCATGGAGCGAATATATCAAGTTTCTACCGAAGGATATTCCTGTCCCTACCTTGTGGTCAGAGCCTCATCAGCTACTTCTGAGGGGGACTTCGTTAGAGGTAGGGTACTTGATACTTGACTCCGATGAAATAGGCATTTATATCGCATGACTGACACCCACCGCGCTGCAGGATGCCCTGGAAGCCAAAACCGCCGCACTAGAAAGTGAATTCAATACGCTGCGAGATACCTCAGCTGGCCTACCCTTTTGGAATCGACTACTGTGGGAGGCGGATGGAGCAATGCTGCCAGATTGGTTTCTCGTTGATGCTTGGTATAGATCTAGATGCCTCGAGCTCCCCCAAGCTGGCCACGCCATGGTCCCTGCGCTCGACATGGTAAATCATTCCACGACGGATGCGACCGCCTACTACGAAGAAGAGGCGAGCGGTGACGTATCACTTCGGATCCGGCCGGGCGTCAGTGTTGCTGCGGGAGACGAGATCAACATCTCGTACGGCGACAGCAAGTCGGCGGCCGAGATGCTCTTCAGCTACGGCTTCATCGACCCGGGCAGCAAGACGCGGCGGCTGACTCTGCACCTGGGGAGCTTCCCGGACGACCCCCTCGCCATGGCAAAGCAGCGCGTGTTTGGTGGCGCTCCCGTCGTCACGCTCCGCCAGACCGAGGGCGACGACACCACCAGCGGGAAGATGTGGAAAAGCGACTTCGCGTACCTAATGGGCCTGAATGAAGAAGACGGGCTCGACTTTCGCATCATACAAGACGACGCAGGCGACAGACAGCTGAGAGTTTTCTGGCAGGAAGAGGATGTGACGGGGCGAGCGGACGACTTTGAGACGCTACTCCAAGATCACTCTCTGCACGCATTGTTCCAACTCAGGGCGGTAACTGTGGTACAGGAATGCGCGGCGAACCAGCTGGAGAAGCTGGCAGCCGCCCCGAGTGGTGGACAGCTCGAGCCCTTGGCCGCAGCAGGCATCATTAATCAGGAACATGTGGACCTGGTCTCGACTCTCAAGGACATCGAGCGGTCAGTACTCGAAGCCGTATTAGAAAATTTAGAAGAAGAGGTACGTACTAACTCCATTCATTGTCTTCTGACTTGTCAATCCGAACTACGCACGAAGACCCCTTGCAGCCCTGCTTCAGATTGCCCTCTATACATGCATATATATGCACATCACTTTTTGGTTGATGTTACGTTGATACCACTCACCGTTCAATGTTGTAACCTGCTGTACGGCACTTTCAAAACTAACGCGTGGGGAAAATGCCCCCATTGACACAGAAATCCCAGCTTGTTGCGCGCGAAAGTGTGGTGGCGTATTTCGGGTCGATGGAAGATGGCCAAAACAAGTTAGCACAGGACGACTCAATAGCGCCAGCTAATGAAGAAGACGACTTCAGCTAGCGAGTCTTTTTTGACTTCGGCGATGCCAGCTTCGGAGAAGATTTGCAAAGTCGCACGCGAGCTGCGCTTGGGCGCTGCGGCAGCATTCAAGCTGGATCCTGTTCAGGCCTCGTCGCCTCCACCACCAGTCTTGCGATGACCTCATTTCTATTAGCGGACCTCGGGAAGATTCAACAATACTGAAAACGGCAAACGGTCGAAAACACATCATCAGAGATCTGCCCATCGCCAACTCGCCTAAATCCCACCTACATAACTGGCTCGGCTACGCTCATTGCCAAAGGCTGACCGGACCTACTGATGAGACTTGCCGTCACGCAATGTTGGCGTGACAGACCAGGACTGCTGAAAAATCCCTTGATCCAATGGAGTGAAAGTCAGTAGAATATAATCCAACATATAGTCAATAACCCACAATCGAAGCGTGCTGGATCCTACCCAAAGATCTAAGAGCCGCGATTATTGTTCTGAAAGGCTTCGTCTCGTTGTAGCCAGGTTACTGCCCACCCCCGGAATTCTATCAGTAATAGTAGTTTGGCAATTTGCCGCTACATACAGTGGGTTGACAAAAATTCCGTACGGTAGGGTACAAGCCCCACCAAAACATATATAAAGATATACCTATTTTAAGTAAGAATAACTAAATAAGAATAATAATTAAAAATATAAATTATTTTTAAATAAATTATTTCTAGCTCTATTTATTTACTTTATTTTTTATTTTTTATTTTACTAAAAAGAAGAGGCTAGAATATTTTTTAAAAGCTAGAGGTCTTTTATATTAATACCTAACTATAGAAATTACTAGTAAAAAGCCTTTTAACCTTAAGTACCTAAGAATCTTTAATCTTTAATATCTTCTTCTTTTTAAAGAAAAATACTAAGAAAAATATAAAAAGATATATTAGTCTTTATCTAATAATATAGTTAATAAGTAAGTCACCTAAATAAGTGAGTTACTTACTTTCTTTAACCCTTTAACCTTTAACTATTAATAATTTACTAATAATAATAAAAATTATTTATAACTAATTAAAATCTTCTTCTTTACTAGCTTTTATATCTATAAAATAAGTATATATATTATATCTAGTCTAGCTATATATATTATATTACTAATTATATCTTTTAATTTTTATCTTTTAATTATTATAAGCTTATACTTTATACTTTACTTAACTATTTATATTTATTTACTTCTTTAATTTTCTTATATTTTATATAAAAAGAGATTTTTTAGTTTATAGTCTAGTCTTTTTAACTTATTAGTACTTATTAATAATCTTATTTATAGCCTTAAGTTTATATACTTAAGTATATAAGAATATAACTTTATATATAATATTTCTTTTTAAACTTTTAAGTATATTAAGACTTTTAATTAAAGAGTTATTTAAATAATTAATAATTTACTTTTTAAAACTAAAAATAACTAATATCTAAAACTTAAAATATATAAGAAAAATAAGTAAATATCTAAAAGGTAATAATTTTATTCTTTTAATAAAAAAGCTTAAATATAGTTAAGTAATAACTTTTATAACTATCTAAGATAAAAAGGTAATAAATACTTTTATTTTAATTTTTTATATATTTATAAAAATACCTTATTTAATCTAGATTAATTTTATTTATTATCTAACTATTTAAGCTTATATTAATATATTAATTTAAGGGTAATATAATAAATAAGGAGAATTACTAGAAAACCTATAATAATAAGGTATTATATATAAGAGCTTTTATAGTTCTTAATATAATAGAAAGTTATTATCTCTCTAAGAGTTAGTATATATATATAAAATAATTAAATTTATCTTAATTAGGAGTATTAAATTATTAGAAATATAAAATTATAAAAGAGAAAGATATAATTATATTTAACTTAAATATAAAAAAGTCACTATAAGAAGTAATATATAGTTAATAATTAAAAAAATACTTAAATAGAGTTTAGATTATAAGGTTAATAATAAAAATAAAATATAAAAAAAATAAAAAAGTTATTTTATTATTTTTAAAGAAAATATATTTTTTATTAATAATACTTATTATATAATATATTATATAGACTATTTTAAGCCTAATATAACTTTTTTTATATAATAATAAAAAATAAATAGTTATATAATAATAATATAA